>JAVYIG010017884.1:2500-23794 GCA_035222895.1 Strongylocentrotus droebachiensis
TCTCTTGGTGGGGCCTGATAATGTTATGAGGAACTCCAGCTGACTTTCAACAGGTGAGCTAATAACAACACAGTGTCCTGTTTCATTTCTTCCAGCGAGTGTATGTATGTGATAGGGGTGCCCATGTGTGTGTGTAAGAGAAAGAGAGAAAGACAGATAGAGAGAGAGAGAGAGAGAGAGAGAGAGAGAGAAAGAGGATATTGCTATCCAGTTTAGTAAGTTCACATCTGTCTTAGATTCAATATATCCAAGCTCTCTCTCTCTCTCTCTCTCTCTCTCTTGCTCTGGGGTCTGATAATGTTATGTGTGACTCCAATATGCCATGTGACTTGCAACAGGTGTACTAACATTGTTGCATGTTCAATTTCTTTCTGTGAGTGTATGTATGTGAGGGGAGAGAGGAAAGGTGGAGAAGAAGAAGAAGAAGAAGAAGAAGGAGGAGGAGGAGGAGGAGGAGGAGGAGGAGGAGGAGGAGGAGGAGGAGGAGGAGGAGGAGGAGGAGGAGGAGGAGGAGGAGGAGGAGGAGGAGGAGGAGGAGGAGGAGGAGGAGGAGGAGGAGGAGGAGGAGGAGGAGGAGGAGGAGGAGGAGGAGGAGGAGGAGGAGAAGAAGAAAAAGAAGAACAAGAAGAAGAAAAGGTAAAAGAAGAACAAGAGCAGAAAGTCGATAGCGTAAAAACTAAAGAGAGAAAGTGATATATATAGAGATAGAGATTAGAACATGAATTAGAAAGAGGGAAAGAGAGAGCAGAAGAAATAGAAAGAGAGGGAGAGCAGAAGAAATAGAGAGAGATAGAGAGAGAGAAAAGGTCTTGTCTCTGATGTGTCTTGGTCTACCATTTATAACCCTGTCTGACATGTGTCTGTGAGACCTCGCCACAAAAACACATTCTACATACAGCCAAGCTGTGCATATTTAATTGCTACGTCTGTGAGAGAAACTGTCTGGAAGTAATAGGGAAACACTGATTGAAAAGCACATACAAATTGGTGTATACTCTGAGGTTTCGGAATCATTGAAGTTATAAGGATTCGACTCATTTATGCTCGGTGTCACATGCACTGAGCACAAGAATTGGTATGTGGGACTACACACATATGGTATGACTGCTTGGTCCAAACTGTTGAGTGGTTTCTCATTATTTCAAGTATGAGGGCATTTAAAGAAAAATCATTTTCATGGGACATTTCTCTTATGACCTCCTTTCAAACCAACAAAGTAGAATGAGAAATTTAATTCATCCTTCTTGAGAATATTATCTCACATATCGGTCTGCTCTGAGCTAGAGAGGAAGATACCGGAGGGAGGAAGGGAGGGAGGGTGAAGATCTTCACTCGTCACTCAATAAGCTTGCATAGGACAGTTTGGAGGCAAACGAAACAGAGGAAAGCATGGATTTCTGTTAGATCTGTACTGAAGGAGACAAGGGGAAAGGGGATAGGGTATGCAAATCTAGAAGGAAGGAAGGGAAGAGGAGGAGGAGGAGGAGGAGGAGGGAGGAGGGAGGGAGGAGGGAGGAAGGAAAAGGGAGGAAGGAGGAGGAGGAGGAGGAGGAGGGAGGAAGGAGGAAGGAGGAGGAGGAGGAGGAGGGAGGAGGAGGGAGGAGGAAGGGAGGAGGGAGGAAGGAGGAAGGAGGAGGGAGGAGGTAGAGGAGGGAGGAGGGAGGAGGGAGGAGGGAGGAGGGAGGAAGGAAAAAGGAGGAGGAGGAGGAGGAGGAGGAGGAGGGAGGAGGGAGGAGAGAGGAGGGAGGAAGGAGGAGGAGGAGGAGGGAGGAGGGAGGAAGGAGAAGGAGGAAGGAGGAAGGAGGAAGGAGGAAGGAGGAGGGAGGAGGGAGGAGGGAGGAAGGAGGAAGGAGGAAGGAGGAAGGAGGAGGGAGGAAGGAGGAAGGAGACAGAAAGAAACCAAAAGAGACAGATAAATAAAGACAGACAGATGTAAATAGAGAGCTTAAAGAGAGAGAGAGAGAGAACTAAGAGTTGTAAAGATGCAGAAAGGAGGAAGAAAATTGGAAGAGGTGGAGTGAGAGAAAGAGGAAGGAATAGAAAGGGGAGGAAACTTTGATGTGGGTGGATGGATCGGGTAGGCGAAGAAGAAATGATCAGTATAGATGATAATTTGATGGTGATCAAATGAAGGACATAGAAAGTTAAAAAAATGATAGAACAAAATAATGAATGTTACTGAAAAGAAGAATGAACAAAACACATACATGTACACGATTGCAAATAGCCAAGGACTCCCTATCTCACGTTGTAGAGAGAAGAATACAAGACTAACAGGAACATGAACTAGACATAATCAGAAGAGAAAAGAGTGAAATGTGACATAAAAGGCTGATAGAGGCAATTCTTATTCTCTTAGAGTAGCCACACAAACACATGGCAGGAGTCAGATAGAGGAAAATCATTCACATTTATATTAAAATACCCTTTTTCCCAGCGATGCACGTGCTCGTCTCGTAAAGTCGGGAGTGCATCCCACGTAGTGAGAGACTCATTGTCCTCACTGAGTGGGAATCCAGTATTGATTTGTAAATGCACATTGAAATTTAGTATGATTGACATATTTGGTTCACTGCTTTAGTCTCTTAAACCAGCCTCTTGTCTGTGTAATATCGCGCCACATTGAAAAACATTTTGAAAATGTGCATGTTAATTGAAACGTCAGTCAAACGTTTCAAGTTGGAACACTCAGTGCTTTCAAGATGTACATGTTAACTTGTTATGGTGCCATGCAGGGTTAATTGCATTCATTTGTTGAAGGGCCTTAAATCATCTCTTGTGAGCCAGAAGGGTATTAAAGAGAAGGTTGAGTTTGGGGGAGAGGTAAAATATAATTTGTGAGCGTTTTCATTGTTATTATGCAAGTGTGGAAGAAAAGCAGAGAAAAAATGTTCCCTGAAAAGCATGGCTCCTCATTTGCCTTTATATTCTAAATATGACTTGTAACAGCTTACAAATGAGGCCCAATTTTTATGGCACATGTTTGTGTAGTCCCATATACATCTTTCTGTGTACAGTGCATGTAACTTTACCAAGACTGGGCCAAATTGCTGATCATTTTGATGATTCCAGAACTTTGCAATACACTAATACTTATATGCTAGATGATCAACCTTTTCTGATCGATTCCACACCGTTTCTTGCACAATGCAATCGCATGACCAGAACTCAACTGTATCTTTAAAGTACAATAAAAGCAGGACAATAAGTGAAGCAGAATGGCAAAAGGATGAAATAAGTTGGACCAATCATAATAACGTAATTAATATTTGAAGTGTGAAATCACCATGTCTTAGCCACACATCTTCTTGGGCACTAAACTGTAGGAACCAATTAACAGGAGCATTGCTGTATGTAACATATTGGTTTTGTGATATTACCCATTTCTGGGCTTGATTGGCAGTATACATTAATCTTGGACTGGAAACTGTTAAATAATCTCGAAGGCTTTGGTATATCCATCTCAAGATAAATACAATGTGGAACAGGGATATTATTTGTGTGGCATACTAACATGCACAAATGTATCATCATTTACTCTCTTTGATCGCCATGCATCCTAAACTTTGGACTCCTACATATTGTGAAGTATACTATACATGTTACCTGGACCCTGTGTGTGTGGCAAAACTCAACCATGGCAGTCCCCTGACTCTTTGTTATTTGGGGCGACCAAAGCTGGTAAAAAGTTAGGTCAGTATAAATTATGACAGTCACATTTGTATAGTGCTTAATACTACGTTTCTATTAAAGCACTTTACATTGTAAATGCTAATCCGCACATGAGAGTGCACATATGCTCCGCTTGCTGGCGAGTATTCTGGCCAAGTGCCATTTAACAAGCGCACACATGATAATCAACCACATTAATGTTCTCATCCCACCAGGTACCCATTAAACACTTGGGTGGAAAGTGGCAAATGTAGATTAATGTCTTGCCAAAGGACACTAGTGTTACGGCAAGACCCAAATAGCGAACCATGTTATCCACAGTCTGGTGACGTATCCACTAGACCTCAACACCTCTACATTACTGCTTGATGGAATAAATCAAACCCCTGATATACCCCTTGAAGTTATATCCTCTACCTAGAGGAGGTTTTTTTCCTAACCCAGACGACCAGCGACCGATGTACGTCATTCAGAAATGGTCCCGCGATGACTAATTGCTGCTCCTTGTGCTGGCACAGCCAAAGAGAACATGTCGAGTTGTGCATAATGTGAAGAGAGCACTCTCAATGTGTTAGAGGGAGTGTGAAACATGGCACATTAGTGTGTTGCTTTGTAGAGAGAGAGGGGGAGGGAGAGAGAGAGAGAGAGAGAGAGAGAGATAAAGAGAGAAGAGACAGAGAGATAAAGAGAGCAGAGACAGAGAGAGAGAGAGAGAGAGAGAGATAAAGAGAGAAGAGACAGAGAGATAAAGAGAGCAGAGACAGAGAGAGACAGAGAGAGACAGAGAGAGATAGATATAGAGAGACAGAGAGAGAAAGACAGAGACAGAGAGACACACAGAGAGATGGAGAAAAAGAAAGAGAAAGAGAGGCAGAGACAGACACAGAGAGAGAGACGGAGAGAGAGACGGAGAGAGAGAGATATATATATAGAGAGATAGAGAGAGAGAGATATAGAAAGAAGAGGGGATAGAGGGAGAGAGAGGGAGGGAGAGAGAGACAGAGAGAGCACATGGCACATTAGTGTGTTGCTTTCCTTTTGTCTGAATTCAGCATTTCGATCCCACTGCTGCCACCATTAATTCCATTCTTTTGATAGTTTTCATTATTTCTTTAAAATGAAGGATGGTAAAGGATAAATCATCTTTTGAGAGCCAGAGGGGTGTTAAGTCTATGTTTAATAGTGTATATGAATTAACACCTTTCTCAAAACAGGCGATATACAGTCAACCCTGTCTATAGCGACCGCCCACAAGTTCCTTTACATGTTTCAATAAGGAACCATTTTATAGGGAAACAAAAATGTAGTCTTTGTAGACAGGTTGTCACTAAAGCAGGTTTGACTAATAATTGTGGGATACTATTCCTCTTCCGTCATTTCCATTTAGATCCTGCTCCTGCCACCATTAATTTCTTTTTCTTGATAATGTTTATTATTTAAAATGTAGGATGATAGATCATAGATGATATAACATACATTCAACAATAGATGAAAACGATCTTCCCACTGTTGTTAGCATTTCAATCCTACTCCTGCGGTTATCAACATCTACTCCTTGATAATTTGTGTTATTTTGTTAAAATGTAGGATGATAAAATGACATTTAATACATTGACCAAAAGTGGAAAACTATCCTCGCTCTGTCATTTGCATTTCGATTCCACTCTGGCCTGCAACAGCTTTTTATTAAGTACATGTAAGATTGTTGCCTGTCACTCTCTGTGTTGAATATTTCAATCTAAATCCTGCCAGCATTCAAGCTTTACCTCTAGTAGGTTTTTTAAAAGTAGGATAAGATTGTAGGGAGTCAGTGAAGCATGCCTCGTTAGTGGGATGCTATCCACTCTCTGCATTCACTGTTTTTAACCTACTACTCCTGCCACTACTTAACCCCTTACCTCTGATATTGTTTTTATATATAGGATAAGTGTTCAGTAATAATAATAATATTCAGTATTTGTATAGCTCATACCACATTATATATACAATCCCTATGCGTTTTCAAAGAGCTTTGGAAATAATTACCCATAGGTTGAGCTCAGGCAGCCGATACAAGCGCAAAGTGCATTTCAAGGAATAAATGAAATGTATTACATAATACCTGACATATTATTTTTTAAATTGTGTGTATTTCATAATGATTTGATTAATAATTGAATACTATCCTCTTCCTTCCGTCTTAGTCTTAATCCAACTCCTCCCTAAACTTATGGCCTCACATTTGGTAGTCTTATTTTTGTCTACTTCTATTTTCCCACTTCTATTTGGGAGAAGTGTTTGAAAGTGTGTTGCTATTCACTACACCTGTTGTGTTGTGTGTATACAGGACTCGCCATAGTATGCAACACCCTTCAGCATGCAGTATATGGGTGCCACTGCAATTGTGCTTAAAGGCATCGTTTAACAATGTTAAATCTGAGATGCATGGCCCTACATGTTATCTGTAATTAAATGTTAATTGTGCTTCAAAATGATCATGAAGTGTCTCAAAAGTGTAAAAAATCTTTGAATGACCAGTTTTACCATACTCATTTATAGACTGTAATGTTATAAAAAAACGTTGGGAAACAGCTTTTGAAATTTCGATTTCCAATCATAAATATATTGATAATCAGACAGGCGATCTGCTTGTAAAAGTCATGGGATTCCTGATGACCTAAAGGTTTATAATTATGATTGCAGCATGAGCTAAATCCAGGATTTTTTTTAGAATCTGAGGCAAAGATACCCAATTCCTTTAACACACTGCAGTTTAGTATCACCTGATACTGATGTTTTATTTTTATCATTTGACCCACGATGCTCTGCATTACAAATTTTACAAAACAGAATGTGCAAAAATCATTGGAAAATTTGTGTCCACTTTAGTTGCCGTACATCTTACCATTTATGAGTAAGAGGATTTAATAACATATACCACTGCAGTCTCTAACGAAGAGTGAAATTAATGATCACCATTTTTGGGGTACAAGTTGATATTTGTATTATTCGTTCTCTTTGTTATAATTAATTTAAATTTAAATTTTTGAGTAATGAAAGAGTGTAAAATACAAATAGTTGTTGCCAATTTAAGGAGGAAAAGCTGATTCATTGAGAAAAGTATTTAAAGTTGATACTCTAAGCAAATAAATGTCCCTTAATTTGTTACCTACGGCAAGTATATGTTATTTTTAAGTTTTTCAATTACTTAGTATATCACAAAAAAATTCTGTCTACTCGAAATGCTCAATTGAAATGTTGAAAATATCCGCCTCTCTTTGCATAGAAAATCAGTCACGGCGCTGGTCTACTATTTATGACCTCACGTCCGGGAGAGAGTATATTCACGTACCCGGATGTTCCATAGCAAACGTGTGCAGAGTGATACGATTTTCTGCATATTTTTGTTTCAAAGGCTGAAAAGTCTAATAAATCATAATTCTATGTACAATTCTTTACCTTCCCCTAGTACTTCATAGTATTAATATCAATTCCCCTTTTAAAAATTATGACATATACATGCCAACGACGTGCTGTTAGTCGATATTTTCACCATGTAATTTTTGTTTTGGTGTTGAAATCGGCCCAGGCACGGAGTGAACAGTAGCCTGTCTACCCATGCACAGTTCATTACCATACACTACAGCGATCTCCCGATGGTTTCCTCTTTCTTTTGCCCATGTCTTTCGCCTTCCTTGGCCCTGAATATCCTTCATCTACCAATTCTGACACCGGTAGTCAGGAGCAAGTCTTTGTTAGTTGTTTTTCTTAGCTGGCAACGTCGCTTTCATTCTCTTGCAATTGCCGATAAACATATACATGTAACTAGCGCACGTACGTTCCATCACAAGCAAGCCGCGCCTAGAGCAGCGGCTTGGTCTTACCTCCCGATTCTGCTCGCTTCACGAACGTTCATGCAAGAGCCGCATCACTCGCCAAAATATTATAGAGGAAGCGCGCTTGCATGATCTCGTTTAAGTTTGATATTTTACCACATAAAATGTTTAACTGGTACTGTATCCTTTTTTGAGGCAGTCACACACATCTATGATAATTACTATCATAGTTCTAGACCTATTCGTTTTACAAAACTGCTCCTGTACCTTATCTGATGACAATATAATGCATCCGCCTATTCATACGTGCACGATTTAACTTTAATTCCTAAGCAGTAAACTCGTCTTAAATCTCTACCAAATAGGTGAATATGAGGATATAAAAAGAAATCAGCGACTGGAAAATGTTGCTTCGTTATTCTTCATTCAAATGAAAACAGAAAATCCATCAAATATACTCCTTAACAACAACAAATCTAAGCTCTGACAGGATAGCATTTACGTAGGGATATCACTGCCATTCACTCTCACTGAGCCCATGACTCCCGTTCGTGACGTCACGGATAGAGGCCCGACTCTACGTGCACTTCCGGGTTTCAGACTTAGATATTTTGGTAGAGTTTACTCGAATAAATTCATTATTCTAAACTTGTTTTGTCGGGTGGACACCATTTGATGTTATTATGGGGGTTAAAAGCTTTCTATTTATGTAATTATCTCAGTATTTGGGATTGTCTTAGAGTATCAACTTTAAGTCTGATCTGCTATGGTTTAACTGATCTACACTGACATTGATTGTTTGCTTTGGGATCTAGAAGGGGGTTTGTCTGTGGAGGTGTAATAACTGTTCGAGGAGAAAAAACCAAGGCAACTGTGTTATTTGACCCCCGGCGGTTGAATCGCCGTGGTGCAATTGTTGATTGCAGTGCATGTTGGTTCAGTGAAAGAGAAAGAGAGAGAGATGTAGATTTGTGTAGTTGCAAGAAACACTATGATGATCTAGAGATAGAGAGAGAGGCAAGAGAGAGGAAGAGAGAGATGAAAGAGGCAGAAAGAGAGAGAGAGAGAGACAGGCAGACAGACTGACAGAGAGACAGAGAGAGACAGAGAGAGATAGAGATAAAAAGAGTGAGATAGATAGAACTATAGATAGAGAGAGAGGGAGAGAGAGAGAGATAGAGAGATTGATAGAGAGAGATAGATAGATAGAGAGACAGGGAGAGAGAGAGAAACAGAGACGGAGAGAGATGGAAAAAGAGAAAAAGAAGGAGAGGTAGAGAGAGAGAGAGATTGAGAGATGGAGAGAGAGAGGGAGAGAGACAAAGAGAGAGAGAAAGGGGGAGATGAAGATGGAGGGAGGAGGGAGGAGACTGAGGTGGAATTCTTACCTCATCATCACCACCATCACTTACTCTCTTAAAAAAAAAGAGTGAATTTTCAAAATCACGGACGTCACTCCTCTGGAGAGTGAAAATGGAGTGAAAATAGAGTGAACATTCACTCTTTTTTCTTAGAAAGCATTCTAAAATCAATCGATTTTCACTCCTAAACAAGTGATCACGGACGTCACTCCCAAGAAAGTGAAAATAGAGTGAAAATTTACTCTCTTTTTTTAAGAGAGTAGGAATAGGCTGTCGCAGTCACACATTTATTGCTTGATGCATGTTCCCCTTTTTTTCTACAAGATTAAAGATAAATAGCATCATCCTGCAATCATGAATGTCAAAACATCAATTCCCTGATGTTTTAATTCCTAATTGGCTTTCAAATTGGATTTTGATGGATTTGGTCTCATATTTGGGATCCGGAATCGAAAGATTAAAAAAGGGGATCTGAAGCTAAGGTGTATTATCAATAGTGAGATGTATTTCTTCTCTTGGAAAAGGAAACAGTGTGTTGTAGAGAGGAAGGGAAATGAGAGGGAAAGGGAATAGTTGTTTGTCACTTTGAAGAAGAAGATGAGATAGGGCTATAGGGAGATAAACTTCTGATAATATAAAGACTGACAGGATATGAAATCGAGAGGTTGAGAGAGAGAGAGAGAGAGAGGGAAATGCACAAGAGAGAGAAAAGGAGAAAGAGAGAGAGAGAGAGAGAGAGAGAAGAGAGAGAGAGAGAGAGAGAGAGAGAAGAGAGAGAGAGAGAGAGAGAGAAGAGAGAGGGAGAGAGAGACAAGAGAGAAGGGGGTAGAACGAAAACAGATGGTAATGAAATTGAAATAAAATGCACAAATTAATATTTCCTTCAATTCAGATTAAAATTATTAAAGGTAATACAAAGTTTTGGTATGGGGTCATGAATTTGGTTCAAATGAACATATTGGAAGCATATATGATCCTACATTATTCAGTGATCGTTGTCGCGGTCGAAATCGACTCTTAATTTATGAAATTGTAAATAATAAACACTTTATGTTGAATAGCTCCCTCTCAAGGTCAAGATATTAATTAAGCTATAAAACGATGTTTATTGACAAAAATCGACCGATTAGCTATTCCCGTTCGGAAATTATATACCACAACTACATACTCTGAGATTTTCATGGTCGCAGCTATCATTGTACGGCCGTAGGAGCTATTTGAAATTTATCAAAATTTACCGGGAGCACCGGTAAATCTTTATATTCAATTTTTCTTGAAAGCAGAAGTGTTTTAGGGGCTAAAATTTCTGGTGTTTTTAATACATCTACAGGGGCATCCAAATATATCAAAATTGTAAAGAATCACTATCGACCCATTTTTCAAAATTTCCCAAAACTTTGTAATACCTTTAAAGGTAAAGACCAGTAATGGTCATGCGATTGCATTGTGAAAGAAACGTTGTGGAATCGATCAGAAAAGGTTGATCATCTAGCATCTACATGATCTAGCATCTGCAAGGTTCTGGAATCATCAAAATGATAAGAAATTTGGCCCATTCTTCGTAAAGTTACAAGCACTATACACAGAAAGATGTATATGGGACTACCCTATCTCTCTCACCAGACCATGAGAGAAATAAATTTACCAAATATATGAATTAGTAGGCGGTTTCCCGGCAAATTTTTTATCATCATGTATTAGTCAAAACATATATCTTTCACATGATTGGTAATGAGAGCTTCCATTTCATTTTTTGAAATTGGGGCGTTGCCAATACTGGTCTTTACCTTTAACTAAAATGATCTCTTTTTATTTCTTTCTCTTTGCAGGTAAGTCGCTGAACCAAGAGCAAGCTTAAGTACTTTGTGTGTAGAAGGTAAGATGGATGTAGATTCCACTTTTAAGACTGATTCATGTAACAAAAGGATCTGTTAATGAGGGCATTGGATTGGTGCTACAGCAGGATACATAATGCAGTGTAAATATAAATTATCTCAATGGCTAATCATTCTTTCCTTTGAGAATATTAGACTTATAGCAAAAACAAACAAAACAAAACCAAACCCCCCAAAAAGGCAAAACCAGATACACTGATTTATATTTAATCATTAGCTCTAGCAGGAACCTCCAAGCAGACCTTTGTCACAAATTATTTTTAGGGAATGTTGGAGAAGAATATGATCAGAGAGGAATGAATTTGGGTTAAATACACAAATATTTTTCCTTTTTCATATTTTCTCTATTCAGTACAATGTTCCTCTTCACGTTTTATGGTACATTAAACCCTCAGATTGACCAATGTTGAGTATGTTAATGAGCTATAACTACTCTGTGTTACTAGAGCGAAAAGAGTTTCAGGCTCTAATAATGATGCATTTGTTCTAGCAAAGTATGTTCCCATTGTTCAAAAATATATATTTCTTGTTAAATATTAGTTGCAAAATGTGAACAAAAAGCTTTTCTAAACATTTCATGAGATGTGCTGAAACAGCAGACTCTTACTGAGAGCTCTGATTGGCCAATGAAATTGGTTATTACATCTCATAACGACCAGATGATTATGAAACAGGTGAATTTACATCTCCTTTCCTTTGTGATCATTGAACACGATGTATAAGAGGGAATCATGCTCCATTTATCAATCAATGTTGTGCACTACACACGATGGGTTGAAAGCGTGTTAGATCTCACCAGTGTGAACAAGGCCTCTTTTGTCATACTAGTTTAGAACAGCCCCTTATTCAAACCACCTCTATCTAGCTGCATAACAGCAGTCTCGCTTCACACTCAGGATCCTGCGCCCCATGTGATGGGTCAAAAGTGTGTTAGGATACCTTAGAAGGTAATGCTAATAATTCAGGTTCCCTAACATAAATATCATAGTACCATTTTAAATAATAAAAAAAGACATAAAAGGATATAAAACCTGACAGACGATACAAGACCACACGGAATGGGACAATACATCAAGACAACCAAGCAGGGAGATGGGACATTCTCATGTCAGTTGGAACAGCCCCTTATTCAAACCATCTCTATGTACTCGATGGCTTAATATGCAACCCAAATGCTTTCCTCATTGGGGCCTGTCCTCATCAGCCCAAGTTGGCCAAATAGCCCGCTATTTCCGATACAGGAAATTAACAAGATCACAAAATAGCCGGCCATTTGGCAGGTGAAGACGCAAAAACCTGGCTATTTGCTCGGGAAATCTTGGGCTAGTTTGCGAAATAGCCCGCCACTTATAATTTGTGGTTAGTTTTCACCAGCCCGAAGACTCGCATTATGCACGAAAACTTAGCTAGTTTCTCAAGTTCGAGTTTTGAGCTGATGAAAAGGCGATTTGTAACTTCAGGGCTAATTTCCCTGATCACAAAATAGCGAGCTATTTGGCCAACTCGGGCTGATTAAGATTTGCAACTTCAGGCTAATTTCCCCGATCACAAAATAGCGGGCTATTTGACCAACTCGGGCTGATGAGGGCAGACCTATATATTCTCCGGAGCTTCTGTTCAGCCTTGATATATACTCTGTTTGTTGTGCAATCGACTCTCGCCCAATTTCCGGTGCTTTCGTATAATGGAGTTTACCCACTTTTTTTTTTTGTTCAGCCGCTCGACTCACTTAAGTGGAATAGGTGTTGCCATAGCAACCACTTTGTTTGATTTTATGTCTGGTCTTTTGAGAGTGACATAATTAGCAATATCCTGGGTCTAATGATCAAATGGTTGTATTGTTTGAGTTATAAAAGAAGCATATTAAAGCTAGAATGGAGTTGTTTAAAAAGCTCTCTTTTAAAAGCCATGTACAGGTTGAGTGACCCTGACAAATAATTTGTTTCCTACAAATGTGAAATACTAGTAATATTTAGCTGCTGTGATTCTCTTTTGCTCCTCAAGTGGAATAATAAACATCATACATTTTTTTTCTTGACCTAACATGTAAATACCAATTGTCATGATGGTATCAATGTGCTCTGGCGCCAGACAAGTGTATGTACCAGCTATGGTCATGTTTTCGTTGACAATCAGCCATGCATGAAGGCTTTCGTCTATGGCTGATCTTCAATGATACAGAGTTTAGTCAATTCTGTTTGTTGCTACTGCAGGCAGCCAGTGACAAGG
The DNA here is from genome assembly GCA_035222895.1 of Strongylocentrotus droebachiensis. NCBI lineage: Eukaryota > Metazoa > Echinodermata > Echinoidea > Camarodonta > Strongylocentrotidae > Strongylocentrotus > Strongylocentrotus droebachiensis. The sequence goes on from JAVYIG010017884.1 coordinate 15,473, forward strand.
AATTTGTTTAATCAAATTATGGAATGCAAGCATTACTTTAAACAAACAGAACTTTGTTATTCCTAGCTCATTTTTCCTGATTGAGGTGTCATATGAAAGGGCAGAAAATGAACGTTCTAGACATGTGTATTTCTCTTTGAAATTCAGATACCATCCGCCAAATGACTTCTTGGTACCATTTCTTCAAATTGATTTTAATCACTCATGAATGAGTTGCATCAAATGAAAGAGGAGGATCTAAGCTTTAAAAATATGTGTCACTTATTAATTATAATCATGATTAAGTTTTGATAAAACACCAATAATTTTAGGTTTGTTTTTTCTGGGACGCACTGTACATTGTATTGAAGTTGCTCATTGGTTGATGTATACACATCTTCTTTGATTGTATTCTACACAATTATACTGTCTACATTTTCACTCAAAAATGCTAACTAGCACCTTTAACGAAACCGATCTTTTTGGATAACTGGTTACTGCCGCTCTCCTTTATTTTGCGGCACCCAGTTCGTCTCATATTTTCTTCCATTCATCCTTCCTCTCCGCTACCGGAGAATGGCTAGCCGTGTTGCCATAGAAACCATGCGCACCGTGGCTCGTGTCTCATTGTCCCGAAGATGGGCCAAGTCTATTTAATTGCCTTCTTTTTTTTTCTTTCTGGAGTTAAGGGAACCGAGGCAGAGGTTGGAATAGAGGAAATAAAGCTTCGTATGCGAGAGCTCTTTTATTAGGAAGGATAAGACATGTAGATGAAATCAAAAGCTATTCTAACTAATGTAAAAATCTCTTGGTAAATTGAGAGACAGCAATTTTTAATTGTTAATTATTATTTAGTAGAGGGATCGTGGTCTAGTGGATAAGTCACTGGACTGTGGATAACAAGGTTTGCAGTTCAAATCTTGCCGCGGCACTAAAGTCCTTTGGCAAGGCATTTATCTACATTTGCCACTCGTGATCCAGGTGAGGTAAATGGGTACCTGGCAGGAGTTGATTGCTTGAAATGCTAGAGCGCAATAATAAATGCCAGCCATGCTTAAGCAAGGGTAATAAATGTGGAACGCCAAGAGTGACAAGTTTGACAGACATGAGCGCTATACAACAACCCACTATTATTATTATTAGTCATTCAATTTCATTTTATTTTTTTCTAGTAAGAACAAAACAAGATTGTCCAATGATGGATAATTTTTAAGTTTACAGCGATATCAACATTCAAAAGAACATTATAGGAAAGCATAAAACATATTATTTCCATAACTAGCATAGATGTATTTTAACAGAAATCATAATATCTCAATGTTCCGATGGATAGTGGGATATTGTTCCATGTGACAATGACAAACATTAACACAACTAATTTACTCATGTAGTCAGTAGATTGAGAGAAAAACAAAATAATATCTTTGAAAAACGATCCGTGGCTATTTCTAAGAGGGGTTAATTGGTCAGGGCAGACTTGGTCAATATTTGCCTTTCACGAGTGACGTATTCAAAAATAGATTTAATCAAACAATGATTGTACTGAAGATGAAGTTGAGTCCTGGATATGTAATTGAATTGTGAATAAGACCTGTGCGAAAGTGGTATGAAAAAGCTGTATTTGTATATCAGGGAATTGCCCAATGTCCGAATAATTGATTTACTAACATATTCAAATTTATTGATGTATCTTTCCTGGGAACCTAGTGACGAGTTATTCCATTAACCTGTTATTAAAGAATGAACTACAATACTTTGAATCCAGTCTGCATACGTAACTTGTTGCTATGTTTGGCACGCCTTATGCAAGCTTTTAGGTTGTCAAGAATAACTTTAGAAAGTATGCATAACATTTGAATATGTTATTAAACTGGTCTATCGACTTAAAATGTATGTGTATAAATCACATGGCTAGTTTTCAACCCTGTTCTGATATTTGAATGATCATTGAACATTTGACCATGTTTAATTGGTTCTAGCTCTTTTTAGATATTGGTAACAATTAGATCCCAGCTCTGCTAATTTCCTTTTTTTGTGTTGTGGTAAGTTTTTGGATAGTGTAACTGTAAATGCTGATTTCTTGTAAAGATCTATCTTTTAATGAAATTAAGGAAATTACCTCTATCTATTCAACATTTTTTTTTTTTTTTTTAATATTATTTTTATTTTGCTGTCAAAATTACTTTGAATTCATAAATGTAATGTAGGTGTCTCGCAAAGGTTTATGTTTATGAAAGTCAGAAAGGAATACCTCTATAATTTTCTCTACTGTATAGTAACTTTTGATACTATGAAAGAAAGGTGAATTTCCTGCAATAGTATGATTACATTGGAAGGTGAGCTCCATATATAGCTTTGGGTGATTAACATAATCCTTTGAAAGAAATGGACAAAAAAGTACAAAGATTCCTGAAAAATAGGTCCACCCTTGGGCGGATGCTTATTATAATCATATACTGTATAGTCAAATTATTTCCATATGGGAGCATTATTTCTAGTAATGGCTTTCAAAATCTCTGCAATTTTTTGATTAATCAGCACCATTAGTTGGTAAGCTTTGAGGGTGGCCCGAGCCTCGCTTTCCGAAATCATTAAAACCGCCGGATTACGCTTTGGCCTATCTATCAAGATTGTGTGCGCTGGCATCATAAGCAGCTGCAGTGGGTTCGTGATGGATTCGCAGAGCCATTAGGCACCGTTTATCAAGTGGCTTGATGAATAGGGAGAGTGCCTTGCACGAGGTTGATTCTCCAGGATATGAATCAAGCTTAAAGATAAAGTTGAGTTCTAGTCATGCAATTGTATTTTTAAAGAAGTTTTTTGGAAGCTATTGAAGAGGTGATAATTTATATATATATATATATATGATTATATTGTGTTTGATGCCAGAGATTTTAAAAGGGAAAATAGCTTTGAAATTTTCTTAAATTGGCAACACATTGACATATTCAGAAAAATATATTTTCTATCAAAATTGGCAATTTTTTTCAATTTTTCAACCACATTCTCTCCCATATATCTTGTTTTCATTTAATTTAATAACGTAGCTATAAAAAGAACAATATCATTGTTGCCAATAGGAAGAAGAATATGTGATCAGTTTAGCTCTGAAAAGATTTCCTGTCCTGTTTATAAAGTGGCTTGATGTTTCTGTAAAGTGCCTTGAGCGAAGTTGGTTCTCTTACTAAATGGAGGTGACTCATCATGACTCATAAATACGAATTGAAATTGAATCCTAGCAACCAAAGAAACAAATTCCACTGTTTCTTGGCCATTTTGAGAAATGTAAATGATTGTTCGGTCTGGTGTTGGTCTTGTAGGTGTTTCTCTTTCATACTGTACAATATTTCTTTGATAAATCATTACATTCCGTCAAGATCTTTGTCCCTAAAACTCCTGATTTCTTGTTCTTCCTGCAGTTCTGTTGAAGTGTATCAAAGTAATCTTAAAATGTATCTGTTTAATTTGGCATTTCATCAGTTGTTCTGCCTTTTTTGTATGTTCTATCTTAATTCTGTTCCTTTGTTTATAATGCAGATGCTGTTATGTGATCTCTAATTTTTTTTGTTTCACCGCCTTGAGCATTTATTTTAAAGTGGTTTCGGCGCCTTATGAATCTGTTATATTTTTGATATTATTGTACGCCCACTATTTAAACCCGTCCTTATATCTTGCAACATGATGAAGCATGCTTTGTGTCCATTATTAAAAAGCCAGCCGTGATGAAGTTTTATAAATTTTGCTGCATTAATTATCATTAAGTAATTTTTTCAATTGTGCAGTACACATTCTCCCTGCATATTGATTAGTTCTTTCTCCCTCTCTCTCTCTCTCTCTCTCTCTCTCTCTGTCTCTCTCCATCCCTCATTCTCTCTTTTTTTCTCTCTCCTTCCCATTTTGCTCTCTCTCTCTCTCTGTCTCTCTCTAGTCTCTTCTTTTTTCTCCACGCCCTTCTCTTCTTCCTCTTCCATGTCTTCCATTTCCTGTTACCTTTCCTGAGCTCTCCCATTTCTTTCTTTGTATTTATGCCTTCTTTCAAGTGCGATGATTTCATTCTTTCTTGCTCTCTCTCTCTCCCCCTCTCTCTCTCTGTCTACTTCCCTCTTCCTTTTCTTTTGATGTCTATATTTTTGTTCATAATAATGTATGGGTTCAGCTTGTTCATTTGTTATATTGATGGTCTTTGTTTTGTTACTGTTATATTTTCATATTCACAGTATTATGTATATTGTCTATTATGCCAGTTTTGGCCATTACAACAAAAATAAGATCATTAAATTAGAATCATACTAAAAATGAAACAAAACTATATACTAGATGCAGTCACATCTGCTAATATTCCAAGACATGTGGTTCCTTGAATATCTAATTGTAACAATAATGTCTTATTTCCTTTTTGTATATGCACCCAATTACTTTTTTTTCTCAGTTCAACTGCTCATTATGTCATAATTGCTTCACAATTTGCATTTCAGGGCGGAAAATGAATATAAGAAAATAAAATCAATGCCCCATTTGGCCTGACTGCAATTTACATTGCTGGGAGTCCCTTTTATTGATTAGCGCTTAGGCGTCATTGATTTTGAGCCGTAATTAGTTGCGCCGTTTCCCACACAGTCCCTCCGTAATCAGAAGGTCACGCGGCGATGCGAAGTGGACTTCAAATTGAGTAAACGAAGACCTGTTGCATTGCGTCCATGGCCTTTTTAATCTACGTTTAATGGAAACGTTATTACAAGTGCTTTGTGGTAACGTCAATAAGTTTGCAGGCACTTGAGATGTTAATGGAAACGTTGTTACAGGTTTAGTGTCAACGCGATTGGCAGATACTTGACTTAGTTACTGATTCACTTGAATCCTTGCTATGAGGAACTACATCCTCAGCTTAAAGGCATCGTTTAACAATGTTAAATCTGAGATGCACGGCCCTACGTGGTATCAGTGTCTGTGATATGGTGTAATATTGAAGCCCTAAAAAATTGAGCTTCAAAATGATCAAGAAGTGCCTCAAAAAGTAAAGACCTTTGAGTGACCGGTTTTACCATACTTGTTTTTCCCAATAGACTTTAGTGTTATGAAAACCGTTTGGCAAACGCAAAATTTGATTTCGATTTTCAATCATAAATATCTTGATAATCAGACAGGCAATCGGCTTGTAACAGTCATGGGGTTCCTGACTGACCTAAAGGTTTATAATGATCAAGGATTTGTTTAAAGGATCTAAGAAAAAGTTACTGGATTCCTTAAAAATCCAATTCATATCCGTTGTGTCTCTGTTTTCATCAGGTGTCAGATGCGGGGCTACCGATCTCAAGTTCTATAAATGACAAAATAATGGTAGTAACTATGATATTGAAATGTCAGATGCAGGGCTTCCGATCGTAAGTACTATAAATGACGAAATAATGATAGTAATTATGATATTGAATTTGTTTATTGAGCACATATCCACCGTACAAGGTGCTCCAATATTACAGCGCCTCTGGTTGTCACAGCATGCATTAGATTATTTTCTACCAGTACCCATTTAAAACCTGGGTTGAGAGTGGCAAATGTAGCTCAATGGCTTGCCAAAGGACACTTATGCCATGCTTGGGCTCTTCCCTCCCCCTGCACTCCCCCCCCCCCCAAAAAAAAAAAAAAAAAAAAAAAAAAAACCAGTGAAAATCAAACTTGTCAACCCAGCAAACTAACAAAGTATATATGATTTTGAGTTTGATCTTCGATGTGTAGCTACATATATTTTTGTGATTTTGTTAATGTCGATTTAGTTAATACTAATTTCAATGTAGTTACTAATTTCACACATATTTGTTAATATACAGTAGGCTTGCGGTTGCACCATGTGAGGGGGTGGGGGGGGGGGGGGATTGGGGATTGAGGAGTCCTGACATTGTTAATGTTGTTACAGATTTATAAAAAAATGTCTTTTGATGATAATGAAGCCATGCAGCGATTGCATTTACACTTGCCATTTGTACAGCACATGCATTACGACAATTTGGAAACTACTGGCTATTGTACATTGCTTCCAGCACTGCACCATATGGTGTAGAACCTAGGTGAGAAACGAGACACTTATCTCCTGATTTTGCACCGTCGCGTTGTGAGGTGTGCAAAGCGCCAGCTTAGTGTCAGTGACACTTTAAAGAGAACATCCGTTAGAGCTAGAAGGTTGTTAACTCATGTACTTTAAAACAGCTTTAATGCCCTTCTGGCTCTGAACAGATGAACGTGAAGTTGTTTGAAAGGCCAAACATCTTAAAGCTCCATTTAGACCCTTTTATTTGTCAATTTTCCTTCCTGTTAGGGAATTATCTTCCGTGATATATGGCAGTAGTGAGTACCATGCAAGTGGTTTTATATATCCTCTGTTAAGTGCCAGAAGGGTTTAACTCACACACTTTAAAGGTAAAGACCAGTTTTGGAAATGCCCCCCTCTCAAAAAATGAAATGGAAGCTCTTATTACCAATCATATGAAAGAGTATGTTTTGACTAAGACATGATCATACAAATTTTGCTGAGAAACCGCAAACTAATTGATATATTTGGTAAATTGTTATATCTATTTTGACCTGATAGGTATAACGCACGTGTGCGTAGTCCCATATACATCTTTCTGTGTACAGTGCTTGTAACTTTACCAAGACTGGGCCAAATTTAATATCATTTTGATAATTCTAGAACCTTGCAATACACACAAATACTTATATGCTAGATGATCAACCTTTTCTAATCGACTCCACACCGTTTCTTTCACAATGCGATCGCATGACAAAAACTCAACTTCATCTTTAAACACAGAGTTAATCCCCTTCTTACCCTGGACAGATGATACATATGATTTTCATCTTCATGAATATTCGTTATGTGTAGTCCCATATATGCATGTCTGTGTCTGTTTTTTTTCTTCCTCTTACTGTCTTGAATTCTTTTATCAGCCAAAATGCAAAATGATCTGAGCAGAAAATGTTAAATAGCTGAGGAATGAGCGAAAGAGGGATGAGGAATCTGAGCCAACATTTCTCGCCACGTACATTCACCCCCTGTTCTCAGATGAGATGTGTTTTGAGATTCATTATGGTGATTTCCCTGGTCATTTTACACATTCGAAAAACACATTTTGGGCTACTTTCTCGGAATTCTTATGGTATTTCCTAGACTTGTTTTCCTTCTTATGGATAACAAAAATGAAAAATAAAACAAAAAACATAATGTTAGGCTATGCCGCTAAGGAATTAGAACAAAATATAGATTTAAAAAAATGTTCACAGTTGAAGATATTCCAAAAACATGTTTTCTGTGCTGTTTCTTCACTATTTTTGACTACTTTGACTTGGTTGGCAACAAGTGGTTGTTAGTTTTATCGTGTTGTTTGTTACTTCTGTTATCGTTTACTGTGCTTAACGACCCATCTGATGCAAGATATGTCATTAGAATTACATTCAAGCCACTTTCGCCTGCTCACAAACGGGTCAATCACCATAGCTCAAAAGGTTTTGCTTTAATGGATTTAGACATTTCAGAGATGTACAGTAGGCATCAAACATGTTGATCTCAGGGAAGTCAAAGAGAGAGAGGGGGGGGGGGGGGGGGGGGGGGGAGTGGAAAAGAGAGAGAGAGAGGGAGAGAGAGAGAGAGAGAGAGTATGGAACATTTGATCTCTGTGATATGAGACATAGGACAAGGCAAGGATGGAAGATTGGAAGAGGAAGCTGTTGTGGAGAGAGAGACTGAAAGAGAGAGAGAGAGAGACAGACAGACAGACAGAGACATACAGAGAGAGAGAGGGAGAGAAATAGATACAATTTCAACATTGTTGTTATGTTTAAAATATACATAGAGATGTGTCAATGTCATAAGAGGGTACATGAATAGTGAAAACAAATGTAATGTACATGACTTTGATTTAGGTGAATGTTAAACATGTGGGAATAAAGGAAGGAGAGGGAGAAAGAGAGGGAGAAATTCAGAGAGATTCAAAGTGTTAGAGTGATAAAGAGAGGGAAGGGATAGAAGGAAAGATATACAGAGAGGGAAGAGACAGAGAAGAGAGAGAGAGAGAGAGAGGACTAATGAAAATGGGGACGAGAATGTGATGGCAAACAAACAAACAACCCCTCCAAAAAGAAAAACAAAATTCAAATGACATTCTTCTCCCACGGGCTAGCTTTCACGCTTGACATTTCGCCTCTGTAATCACCCTTTTTCATGGTAGAACCTCTTTTAAAGATTATCCTAGAATGTTCAAAAAGTACTCCATCTTTTGAAATAATGGAGGAATTTATATGTGTGAAGCACTCTGAACCCCCATGCAAGGGAGGTTTAAGTATGGCATGATA
>JAVYIG010017885.1:7500-23790 GCA_035222895.1 Strongylocentrotus droebachiensis
TTATAGAGATGAAAAGAGATTTCATGACATGTTAAGGGCGACACAGAATGCAAGGGTCCCCCCTTGCCATTTGGGCGACTCAGAATGCAAGGCTCCCCCCTTGCAATTTGTCCCGCCCTTAACATCTCATGGAATGATCTGCGATTACATTGTTTGGATAGACAGAGATCTACACTCCTATATAGAGATGAAAAGAGATTATTTCATGACATGTTAAGGCGACACAGAATGCAAGGGTCACCCCTTGCCATTTGGGCGACTCAGAATGCAAGGCTCCCCCCTTGCAATTTGTCCCGCCCTTAACATCTCATGCAATGATCTGCGATTACATTGTTTGGATAGACAGAGATCTACACTCCTTTATAGAGATGAAAAGAGATTTCATGACATGTTAAGGGCGACACAGAATGCAAGGGTACCCCCTTGCCATTTGGGCGACTCAGAATGCAAGGCTCCCCCCTTGCAATTTGTCCCGCCCTTAACATCTCATGGAATGATCTGCGATTACATTGTTTGGATAGACAGAGATCTACACTCCTTTATAGAGATGAAAAGAGATTATTTCATGACATGTTAAGGCGACACAGAATGCAAGGGTCACCCCTTGCCATTTGGGCGACTCAGAATGCAAGGCTCCCCCCTTGCAATTTGTCCCGTCCTTAACATCTCATGGAATGAACTGCGATTACATTGTTTGGATAGACAGAGGTCTACACTCCTATATAGAGATGAAAAGAGATCTGTACAACACATTGTATAGCTTTGCATGGAAGCTATTTTGTAAGAATTGTTTGAAATCGAAAAATGCCAGTTGTCACACCGGGAATTTATTATCGGTCTATCTATGACACTGAATCCTAATAAATACCTCTTTGGAATCATTGGCACAAAATATATGTTTCAGACTTATGTATTTAAGTATTATGCGGGCCGTTGCAGGCATAGAAGGCCTGTGTAACATTAAAGGTAATACAAAGTTTTCGGAAATTTTGAAAATTGGGTGGATAGTGAATCTTTACAATTTTGATATATTTGGATACCCCTGTGGATGTTTTATAAGCACTAAAAAAATTAGCCCCTAAAACACTTCTGTTTTCGAGAAAAATTGAATATAAGAATTTACCGGTGCTCCCGGTTAATTTTGATAAATTTCAAATAGCGCCTATGGCCGTGCAATGGTAGCTGCGACCATGAAAATCTCAGAATATGTAGTTGTGATATATAATTTCCAAACGAGATTAGCTAATCGGTCGATTTTAGTCAAGAAACATTGTTTCATAGCTAAATTAATATCTTGACCTTGAGAGGGAGTTATACAACAAAAAGAGTTTATTACTTATAATTTTATAACTTTAGACTCGATTTCAACCGCGACAACGATCAATGAATATTGTAGGAACGCATATGCTTCCAATATGTTAATTTGAACCAAATTCATGACCCCACACCAAAACTTTGTAATACCTTTAATATGAAGTTAAAACCTGCCATTTTCACAGAAATCATGGTAAAAACGTCTCGTCATAATCGTCTAGTCTGGATTGTTTACCGCTAGACTAGGCATGCCGCGTAAGCAAGGACAAATAAAATTGGCGACGTAATTGGCGACGAAACCAGCCAGGCGTGAATTTTATCGCCAATTTTCCACAATGAAATTGACGATATCATGAGTTTCGTGAATTTCGTCGTGAAAAATTGGCGATAAAATTGGCGACGTCGTGAAGTTTATCGCCAATTTTTCGCGATCTAGTCTATTCGCGATGTCCCTTCAGGGCCACCATAATATACCTTATGAATCCCTTATTTATCCCGAAACCCAAGACTGAATTTAAAAAACAATCTTTTTCTTTCATCGCTCCAAGCATTTTTTAACAATCTATACCGACTCATATTTGCACGGCAACTTCACTCCAAATGTTCAAAATTAAGTCACTCCCTCCATCACTTTAATGCATGCACTGGTACCTAATGTTTGTACCATACAGTTAGTTTTGTTTGTTTGTTTGTTTGTAGTTGTGTAGTCTGTTGTAGTTTTATTTCTTACCTTTTACCCGTTTGATTTTATGTCTATTTCTATGGCATGTGTATTTGTATTTGTATTCTGTATTGTATCAATAATATCTTAAATGTTTAATATTTTGGGCCTTATTTTCATTTTGATCTAGTTTTTAATTTGTTTTTTATTAATTTGATATAATTTTCCCAATCTCTTATGATATGTTGTTTATATAATGTCTTTGTTTTCTACAATGTATTCTATTTTTGGGGTAAATCTTTGTATGTACAAGGCTCTTTTGTTATGGCTAGGTCACATATAAACCGGGCCCCGTACGATTTTCCCTACCCGGCGGCTTGCCGTGGATTTAGAGACCGTACGGGAACCGTCCGCTTTTCATTTCTATGGCATGTGTGGTCACATATTCTGCGGCGCCCGGGAGGTGCCCGGAGAAAATTGGTCGAGTAAATTGCAAGGCGCCCGTAAGGGTGCCGGCAGGGTGCCGGCCGAGTGCCGGCCGGTAACCTTACGGGCTCCGTCCGATGAGCAGGTGTACCGATGGCACCCGGAAGGTGCCCTGCGGGGGGCCGGCCGGGGTCCTCAAGGCGCCCGGCCGGGTGCCGTGCGGTGCACTGAACTACAGAGTGAGTCAGAAACATAAACATAGATGAACTCTGTGACGATTTCGTGATGAGATCGGAGACAAGGATTGTCTTCTTTCTCTAATAATGTAATAAAATGTGAAAGCTTCCGCGCTTTGCGCAGGAATGGGCAAAAATGAATTCAGACAAGGATTAAGAGTCGAGAATGGTACGTTATAGAATCGTCTTCTTTCTTTAATAATCTAATGAAACGTCAGAGCTTCCGCGCGTAGCGCGGGGGAAGGGAAACTTGATTCAAACAAGGGTTAAGAGTCGAGAATGGTACATCGAATCGTCTTCTTTCTTTAATAATCTAATGAAACGTCAGAGCTTCCGCGCTACGCGCGGGGGAAGGGGAACTTGATTCAAACAAGGATTAAAAGTCGAGAATGGTACATAGAATCGTCTTCTTTCTTTAATGAGCTAATGAAACGTCAGAGCTTCCGCGCTACGCGCGGAGGAAGGGGAACTTAATTCAAACAAGGATTAAGAGTCGAGAACGGTCCAACGAATCGTCTTCTTTCTCTAATAATTTAGTGAAACGTCAAAGCTTCCGCGCTTTGCGCGGTGAGGGGGGGGGGACTCCCCCTCCCTGCATGCACCTAACCCCCTAGGAACCGCGCTTCGCGTGCTCACTACCGCCCCCTTAATTAAATCCTGGCTACGCGCTTGGGACGGGTGCAACTTGCCACACGCTTCTACCACTTTGGTTGCTTTGATCCATTGCCGAAAATATTTTGGCACCTATCATCCCCCCCAACCACGGATACAAATCGACACCCTTGACTACCACCATCGTGTCATCATCATCATCATTGTCATAATCTTAATCTTCATCATCATCATCATCATTATCATCATCATCATCATCACCACCACCATTATGAAGCACACCATCCGCCAATACGCACCAAGAGGACAGCGGCCACTCAAATTTTCGTACGATAAGAAGAATTCCCGACAAAAAGTAACAGTTCGGGTGGGCCTTGTAAGGAATGCTAATTTGTGTGCGTGTGCCTGTGTATGTGCGTGTGCGTGTGTGTGTTTGTTTGTGCGTGCGTGTGTGCGTGCGTGCGTATGTGTGTCTGTGAGTGTGCGTGTGCGTGTGTTTGTGTTTATTGTCTGTCTGGCTAATTGGATAATTGAAAAAAAAACTGGCTGTCTTTGTTCAAAACATTATTTTATTCCTCACCTAGCAACTTGGCGCAAGTGAGCTTTGGCAGTCTTGTAAAGATTGTCTGATGTTCAGTCATGCGTGCAGAGATTCAAATGAAAATGGTACCTAAATGTACTGGGAGGATAACTCTATCAAGACATTTCATGAAACTCATGATTAAATATTTAAACAATACAACTTTTAAATCGGTCGGTCGCTGCTCAGATTTGTGACCTTAAGCTATGGTCACAAAGCAGAGCAGCGACCGACCGATCAGTAGCCTGCTCGGTCGCTGCTGGAAGTTAGGCATCGCCCAGCAATTAGGTCGGTGCCCGGGCGGCGACCGCCCATTCACAGATCGTATTTTGGGCGGCGAGTGAAAAGTGAGCAGGCGCCGCTCAAATTTTAACTCCGCGCTAAAGCTTCAGCGGCGACCGAGCGATGCCCTAAAAACGAGCGGTGTCCGGGCGGCCGCCGCTCGGTAGCCGGGCAGCCGCCTGGCAGAATTGGTTAAAAACTCGCCGCTCGGCCGCCGAGCATGCTACTTTTGGGTAATGTGACCATAGCATTAGGGAGTAGAACGAATTTCGTTAAACTTTAATGGGGTTTTTTTTAATGGATATCGAGCTAATTTCGTTTTTCGTCAGCCTATTTGGCATCCCTTTACTTTCTATCGGGGATTCCTCTGGCCCTGGAAGTAATTTTATAAGTGCAGGGGTATATCCTCTACAGCCTTAGGCAATTTTCTTCCCGATATCGTACTTTTAAGCCTACCGCGAGGGGCACAAACCTTAGGGAGTAGAACGAATCTCATTTAATTCTAAATGGATTTTTTTTTTTTTTTAATTGAAATTGGGCGAATTTCGTTGGGGTACCTCCCCTTCCGCGTCTGTTATTTGGCCAGTGCGGGACTTATATTACTGGAAATTTCGTCTCTGTGCTCGGGAAGATGGTCCCTACATGCTAAGCTACTCTTTTCCCGATCTTTGGTGCTCCATTCATTAGGGAGCCTCCGTTCTGGAGAGACCCCGTGCGAGATTCGTTTTTTAAAATAAATTTAATTGAATTATTAAAGTTCGAGTGAATTTCGTTTGGGTAAATCCCCCTTCCGCGTCTGTTATTTTACCAGTGTGGGGCTCATATTACATTTTAAAAGAGATACAAACAATTACGTTTTGTGTGAATACCATGTTTTTAGGAGTATATATATATAATATATGCAATCAGGTTTTAGATGTTAGGCGTTAGTTATTAGGTGTTAGGTGTAAGGTGTTAAGTGTTATAGGTTACAATTCTTTATTATGTCGCAATAGGGACCAGCACCACATAAGAGTTTATTGTTCTTTCTTTCCTGTTTCCTCATTCGAGGGTTGGCTCAGTCAGTAGAGCGTCCGCCTCACAACCGGGAGGTCGTGGGTTCGAGCCCGGCCGCGTCATACCAAAAGACGTTTAAAGATGGGAGTTGTTGCTACCTTGTTTTGGCGTTCAACAATTAGGGATAGACCAACGTCGATTTGGCGCTGCTCAGTGGATGCCGGGCTCACGATCAATTGGGCAAAAATAATTTCCGTTTCGGTTTAATACAATTTGGAGTGGACCATTAAAGATTATTATTATATATTTGCATTTTGTGTTTATCTTTCGTATGTTATTTTTATTTATTTTTTTAACTTATCTGTAAATGTCAATGTTACAATTATTTTGGTTTTATATGACGAATGGAATTAAATGAAATGAAAATGAAAGCATCGCATAAGAAAGCGATCTCTTGCACTTTTTCCACAGATAGTTCCGATAATAGGCCTACTTTAAAAGTATTATTATATGCTATAGAAATATCAAAGGTACTATGTCCCATTTGCAGGCCAAAAAAGTGAAAAGGTTAAATTCCAGCGGCATTTGAAAGATAATACTAATTTAGAACTCCCCTAAAAAAAAGGGGGGGGCTTGAAAATGTCTTTAGGTGGGAAAATAACGACTATTAGTTGTCGAATCGACTTAAGAGCTATAGAGCCAGTAAGTAATAGTCTGATTTTCAGACCATTGTACCGAAAGGTCGTACGTTTTATGGTGCGCAAAGATTCAATCAGTCTAATTTTGGCCATTGAGAGGGTTATTGATGTAGACAAATGCTCATGTACCCTTTACAGCTCATTTTGTTATTACCAAAGAAGAAATAAGGTCAGTCAGACACTAAATAGTGTCTGATAGTGAAGTCTAGCAAGTAAATGGGTTTCCTTGCATAATATGAATGTCAGGACCACTGTTAACACTGTTAACGTTTAATTTTCACAGATAGGACATAGTTACATGACATATTCATAATTCCTGCAAAGTTCAACAGAATTTGATGTTGGCTGCAAAAGGGACATAGTACCTTTAAGTTACGCAATATTTATGTATTATTTTGACATGAAGTTATAATTGTTTGTATATTTTATGTTCTTTGTAATTCAATTATTATATTTGGAAAATTGCAGAAATCAAATCAAATCAGATCAACAAAAATTCGCAATATAAATGTATGCCTTTCACATAGGTGGCGCTCTTTACTAAGATATGTCAGAGCCATCTATACAGATCACTGGGGGGTCGAATTATATTTCTTTGTAATTATGATATAAATAAAATGGACTTGAAGGGTATACCATCTTTTTATAAAGACATGTTGAAGGCATGGCAAGAATTAGATAAATGCAGACACTTTGGAGAAAATAAGAATAATCCGATTATATTTAGCAATAAGTGTATTTGTCTCAGCAATAAAACATTTTTTGATGTCGAACTATTTCAGAAAGGTATACTTCAAGCATCAGATATAATTGACAGAGGTCATTTAAAACCGATCTTACATTTTTTAAATTTGGGTTTTGAAACTAAAAGCTTGCTTAGATCTTTTCAGCAATTAGAAACGATTGGATACAAAGTGATTTTATGGAAGTGGACACTGAAAATTTTGAAATAGAATTGATGATATTTGGACGTTTACAGAAACTATGTGATATAAAATCCAGGCGGTTATATGATTACTTCATTGAAGACCTTCAAAAAGAGTATACATTACATGTTACAGATGGCAACTGTCAATTTGATCTTGGAATGACGGAGTTGAAAGAAACATTCACAAGGATGAAATGTGCAATGCTTTGTAATAAACATAGAGAGTTTCAATACAAACAATTACAAGGGGCTGTATATACGAAAAGAGAGCTCTTTAAATTTGGTTTTGAGTCAGACCATTTTTGTTCCTTTTGTAGACTAGAAGTAGAGACATACCAACATTTATTTTTAGATTGTCTTAAAGTTAAAAGATTATGGCAGGAGGTAATTCAAAAGTTATATTTAATCGAAATTGACATTGATGATTGGAAACCCATTTTTATGGGAATATCCGGCAATACTGCGAGAATATTTGTAATAAATTGTATCATATTTTTAGTAAAGTATATCATTTTTATTTCTAGAAAAGAAGGAACTTTGCCATCTGTACAGAAAACAGTACATATGCTTAAAAATTACAGAGACGAGGAATACAAAATAGCCTTCAAAAAGGGGAAACTGGGGATGCACCTACAGAAATGGGAACAAATCGATGCATTTTTACTTTAATGGATGTGGGTATTATTATTATTATTAGAATTATTAATTCTCTCTCGTGTACAGGTGGACAAACCGGAACAGGTTGCATGCAGTGTGTGTGTCGGCGTGAAGGGGGTATGATGAGATGGGTGGGCTAGGGGGGGGGGTTAGTGTGGTGTGAGTTGAGGGAACAGGTTCCATGCAGTGTGTGTTTGTGTTTGTATGTGTGTTTATGTGTGTGAAAGGTGGTGTGGGTGGGTTAGAGGGGGAGGGGGGTGTGAGAGTGTTGTGATAGGATGGTAATATGTAATTTTAAACCTTCCTCTACTGTTATTTTGATTATTCACTGTTACATGCAAGATTTTTTTTTTTCCTTTTTTTTTTCTTCTCTATGTTCATTGATTGATGTAACTTATGAAATGTCTTGTATCAAAGATCTTGTTTTATATTGCTTATCTTGATAATTTCTTGTTATGTGAATTTCTTGTTATGTGAAATTGTGAGGAAGGAAATAAAATATCATTTAAAACAAAAAAATCTATACAAAGAATTCGGACAACTTGGTTTCACTGGGTCACAACATGGCGTATATTCTTTTGTTTTGTGCTTGCCCGCAGTAGTCGCCCTGTGTCCAACTCGAACCGGGTTGGCCAAACTCTCCTAATCGATTGCACTGAGAGACGTGTCTGTTCCTCGACTCCATACGAGAGTTTAATATAGGAACACTGTTATTTGGATTTTATGTCATAAAATAAGTAGCGGATTATTTTTTTGGAAATGATGCATGCGGGACATTCAATTTTTCAATGCACAATTTATCTCTAAAAGTTCTCATACAGCAACTGAGCAAAAACAAGAAAATAAGCAACAAATTGGTTATCAGGTTTTTATTTCTTCAAAATTCTTTGTAAAATTGTAAATGAAAACAATAGAAAAGTCATTAAATTGGCAGGGGTAAACTTACACAGGTTAGTAGCAGATTTTTTTTGGCCTGAGAAATAAGGGACGTGTCCGCTAACCCCTGGATTTGCTTTGTGTACCATTAATTTGTTGTCTGGTAAATCAATTTTCATTCATGATGATTTACAGGTTCGATTGGAGGAAATGTCAAATGTTACAGTTCATTTACATGTAAAACCAAAATAATGAAGAATTTTTTTTTACCACATTTAAAATGACCTTTGTAGCCCGAACAACAGCACAACGGAGTACGTTTCTTTTCTAGCTCTGTATTACTCCCCCCCCCACATTCCTCTCTCTACAGCCCCCCCCCCCCCTCTCTCTCTCTCTCTCTCTTTCTCTCTCTCTCTTTCTCTTTCGCTCTATATCTCGCTCTCTCTCCCCTTCTTTCCCACTCTCTCACTCTGTTCTTCCGTTAACATGTTTTTAAAACCCTATTTTTACCAAAATAAACTAAAATTCAAGTAATACCAGTAACAATTATATTCTTATATCAATTTGAAAACAATCCATATAACTAAGTGAATTTTGAAGGAGGATATTGCAGAACTTTTTCATGACTGTATGAAGATTGTTTTAAGAAATAAATGATGTATAAATCCAAGACGCAATATCTAACAAAATAATAATATATGTTTTTTATTATGTTATAAGTCACCTTATGAGTCATGAGTGGATCTTAATTCTTGCCTCCTCAAAATGCTATACTCGGTCTGCGAAAAATCTTGTTTGAGCTTTTTGCTCCTGTTTACACGGCTTTCAACTGAAGAATACAAATTAAATCAATAATTTGTTAAGCGATTAATAAACAAGGAGAAAACTTGTTACATGTTGGAAGATTCATATCGTCTATGGTAATCTTGGTGTAAATTTGTGGGCACCCATCCCCCACCCCCCCCCCCCCTGCCTGCAGGGGCGTCGCTAGACCTTTTTCAGTGGGGGGGGGGTGTAGAGGCCAACGATTACCGACAAAATTAAATGTCCAATATCTACAAATTCAACCCTATAAACCTGGGGCCGAAGGCTAAATTGTTTTTCCTATGGACTATGCATCTGCGCAAAAGAGTCATTTTCCTCGACGACATAAATATACGAATTATTTCTTCAATTTAGTCAGCATCATAGCTATATATTTGAATGCAGGCGCGGAGCTAGGATCTTATTTTAGGGAGGGGCGGTAGTGAGCATTACTAGAGAATCACTTAACAGCGCGCTGATTAGGGGGTGTGGGTGATGGGCCTCCCGCGCGAAGCGCGGAAGCTTAGACGTTTCCTCAAATTATTAGGAAAAGAAGACGATTGTACCATTTTCGACTGGTAATCCTTGGCTGATTGAAGTTTTCCCCCCTCACGCGCAAAGCGCGGAAGCTTTGACGTTTCATTAAATTATGAGAAAAAGCGGACGATTCGGTGTACTGTTCTCGACTCTTAATCCTTACTGAATGAAACTTACCATTCCCGTTTCATGACAATATAGAGAAAGGAAGACGACTCATCGTACCGTTTTCGACTCTTATTAAGCCCTATTCATCTGAATTCAGTTTCCCCCTTTCGCGCGAAGCGCAAAAGCTTTGACATTTCCTCATATCATTAGAGAAAGAACACGATTCGTTGTACAGTTTTCGACTCTAAATAAGCCTTATTAATTTTGTATGAATTCAGTTTCCCCCCTCTCGCGCGAAGCGCGGAAGCTTTGACGTTTCCTTACATTATTAGAAACAAAAGACGATTCGTTTTACCGTTCTCGACTTGTCTAAATGAAGTTTTCCCCTTCCGCGCGAAGCGTGGAATTTTTGGCGTTTCATGACAATATAGAGAAAAGAAGACGACTCATCGTACCGTTTTCGTCTCTTTTTAAGCCCTATTCATCTGAATTCAGTTTCCCCCTTTCGCGCGAAGCGCAAAAGCTTTGACATTTCCTCATATCATTAGAGAAAGAACACGATTCGTTGTACAGTTTTCGACTCTAAATAAGCCTTATTAATTTTGTATGAATTCAGTTTCCCCCCTCTCGCGCGAAGCGCGGAAGCTTTGACATTTCCTTACATTATTAGAAACAAAAGACGATTCGTTTTACCGTTCTCGACTTGTCTAAATGAAGTTTTCCCCTTCCGCGCGAAGCGTGGAATTTTTGGCGTTTCATGACAATATAGAGAAAAGAAGACGACTCATCGTACCGTTTTCGACTCTTTTTAAGCCCTATTCTTCTGAATTCAGTTTCCCCGTTTCGCGCGAAGCGCAAAAGCTTTGACATTTCCTCAAATCATTAGAGAAAGAACACGTTTCGTTGTACAGTTTTCGACTCTAAATAATCCTTATTAATTTTGTATGAATTCAGTGTCCCCCTCTCGCGCGGAGCGCGGAAGCTTTGACGTTTCCTTAAATAATTAGAGTAAGAAGACGATTCGTTGTACCGTTCTTGACTCGTCTACATGAAGTTTACCCCATCCGCGCGAAGCACGGAATTTTTGCGTTTCATGACAATATAGGGCAAGGAATACGACTCATCGTACCGTTTTCGACTCTTATTAAGCCTTTCTCATCTGAATTCAGTTTCCCCCTCTCGCGCGACGCGCGGAAGCTTTGACGTTTCCTTAAATTATTAGAAAAAAAGACGATTCGTTGTTCCGTTCTCGACTCGTCTAAATGAAGTTTTCCCCTTCCGCGCGAATCGTGGAATTTTTGGCGTTTCATGACAATATAGAGAAAGGAAGACGACTCATCGTACCGTTTTCGACTCTTATTAAGCCCTATTCATCTGAATTCAGTTTTCCCCTCTCGCGCAAAGCGCGAAAGCTTGACATTTCCTCATATCATTAGAGAAAGAACACGATTCGTTGTACAGTTTTCGAATCTAAATAAGCCCTATTAATGTTGTATGAATTCAGTGTCCCCCTCTCGTGCGAAGCGCGGAAGCTTTGACGTTTCCTTAAATAATTAGAGAAAGAAGACGATTCGTTGTACCGTTCTTGACTCGTTTAAATGAAGTTTTCCCCTCCGCGCGAAGCGCGGAATTTTTGGCGTTTCATGACAATATAGAGAAAGGAAGACGACTCATCGTACCATTTTCGACTATAAGCTCTATTAATTTTGTCTGAATTCAATTTCCCCCTCTTGTGCGAAGCGCGGAAGCTTTGACGTTTCCTTAAATTATTAGAAAAAAAGACGATTCGTTGTTCCGTTCTCGACTCGTCTAAATGAAGTTTTCCCCTTCCGCGCGAATCGTGGAATTTTTGGCGTTTCATGACAATATAGAGAAAGGAAGACGACTCATCGTACCGTTTTCGACTCTTATTAAGCCCTATTCATCTGAATTCAGTTTTCCCCTCTCGCGCAAAGCGCGAAAGCTTTGACATTTCCTCATATCATTAGAGAAAGAACACGATTCGTTGTACAGTTTTCGAATCTAAATAAGCCCTATTAATGTTGTATGAATTCAGTGTCCCCCTCTCGTGCGAAGCGCGGAAGCTTTGACGTTTCCTTAAATAATTAGAGAAAGAAGACGATTCGTTGTACCGTTCTTGACTCGTTTAAATGAAGTTTTCCCCTTCCGCGCGAAGCGCGGAATTTTTGGCGTTTCATGACAATATAGAGAAAGGAAGACGACTCATCGTACCATTTTCCACTATAAGCTCTATTAATTTTGTCTGAATTCAATTTCCCCCTCTTGTGCGAAGCGCGGAAGCTTTGACGTTTCCTTAAATTATTAGAAAAAAAGACGATTCGTTGTTCCGTTCTCGACTCGTCTAAATGAAGTTTTCCCCTTCCGCGCGAATCGTGGAATTTTTGGCGTTTCATGACAATATAGAGAAAGGAAGACGACTCATCGTACCGTTTTCGACTCTTATTAAGCCCTATTCATCTGAATTCAGTTTTCCCCTCTCGCGCAAAGCGCGAAAGCTTTGACATTTCCTCATATCATTAGAGAAAGAACACGATTCGTTGTACAGTTTTCGAATCTAAATAAGCCCTATTAATGTTGTATGAATTCAGTGTCCCCCTCTCGTGCGAAGCGCGGAAGCTTTGACGTTTCCTTAAATAATTAGAGAAAGAAGACGATTCGTTGTACCGTTCTTGACTCGTTTAAATGAAGTTTTCCCCTCCGCGCAAAGCGCGGAATTTTTGGCGTTTCATGACAATATAGAGAAAGGAAGACGACTCATCGTACCATTTTCGACTATAAGCTCTATTAATTTTGTCTGAATTCAATTTCCCCCTCTTGTGCGAAGCGCGGAAGCTTTGACGTTTCCTTAAATTACTAGAAAAAAAGACGATTCGTTGTTCCGTTCTCGACTCGTCTAAATGAAGTTTTCCCCTTCCGCGCGAATCGTGGAATTTTTGGCGTTTCATGACAATATAGAGAAAGGAAGACGACTCATCGTACCGTTTTCGACTCTTATTAAGCCCTATTCATCTGAATTCAGTTTTCCCCTCTCGCGCAAAGCGCGAAAGCTTTGACATTTCCTCATATCATTAGAGAAAGAACACGATTCGTTGTACAGTTTTCGAATCTAAATAAGCCCTATTAATGTTGTATGAATTCAGTGTCCCCCTCTCGTGCGAAGCGCGGAAGCTTTGACGTTTCCTTAAATAATTAGAGAAAGAAGACGATTCGTTGTACCATTCTTGACTCGTTTAAATGAAGTTTTCCCCTCCGCGCGAAGCGCGGAATTTTTGGCGTTTCATGACAATATAGAGAAAGGAAGACGACTCATCGTACCATTTTCGACTATAAGCTCTATTAATTTTGTCTGAATTCAATTTCCCCCTCTTGTGCGAAGCGCGGAAGCTTTGACGTTTCCTTAAATTATTAGAAAAAAAGACGATTCGTTGTTCCGTTCTCGACTCGTCTAAATGAAGTTTTCCCCTTCCGCGCGAATCGTGGAATTTTTGGCGTTTCATGACAATATAGAGAAAGGAAGACGACTCATCGTACCGTTTTCGACTCTTATTAAGCCCTATTCATCTGAATTCAGTTTTCCCCTCTCGCGCAAAGCGCGAAAGCTTTGACATTTCCTCATATCATTAGAGAAAGAACACGATTCGTTGTACAGTTTTCGAATCTAAATAAGCCCTATTAATGTTGTATGAATTCAGTGTCCCCCTCTCGTGCGAAGCGCGGAAGCTTTGACGTTTCCTTAAATAATTAGAGAAAGAAGACGATTCGTTGTACCGTTCTTGACTCGTTTAAATGAAGTTTTCCCCTCCGCGCGAAGCGCGGAATTTTTGGCGTTTCATGACAATATAGAGAAAGGAAGACGACTCATCGTACCATTTTCGACTATAAGCTCTATTAATTTTGTCTGAATTCAATTTCCCCCTCTTGTGCGAAGCGCGGAAGCTTTGACGTTTCCTTAAATTATTAGAAAAAAAGACGATTCGTTGTTCCGTTCTCGACTCGTCTAAATGAAGTTTTCCCCTTCCGCGCGAATCGTGGAATTTTTGGCGTTTCATGACAATATAGAGAAAGGAAGACGACTCATCGTACCGTTTTCGACTCTTATTAAGCCCTATTCATCTGAATTCAGTTTTCCCCTCTCGCGCAAAGCGCGAAAGCTTTGACATTTCCTCATATCATTAGAGAAAGAACACGATTCGTTGTACAGTTTTCGAATCTAAATAAGCCCTATTAATGTTGTATGAATTCAGTGTCCCCCTCTCGTGCGAAGCGCGGAAGCTTTGACGTTTCCTTAAATAATTAGAGAAAGAAGACGATTCGTTGTACCGTTCTTGACTCGTTTAAATGAAGTTTTCCCCTCCGCGCGAAGCGCGGAATTTTTGGCGTTTCATGACAATATAGAGAAAGGAAGACGACTCATCGTACCATTTTCGACTATAAGCTCTATTAATTTTGTCTGAATTCAATTTCCCCCTCTTGTGCGAAGCGCGGAAGCTTTGACGTTTCCTTAAATTATTAGAAAAAAAGACGATTCGTTGTTCCGTTCTCGACTCGTCTAAATGAAGTTTTCCCCTTCCGCGCGAATCGTGGAATTTTTGGCGTTTCATGACAATATAGAGAAAGGAAGACGATTCATCGTACCGTTTTCGACTCTTATTAAGCCCTATTCATCTGAATTCAGTTTTCCCCTCTCGCGCAAAGCGCGAAAGCTTTGACATTTCCTCATATCATTAGAGAAAGAACACGATTCGTTGTACAGTTTTCGAATCTAAATAAGCCCTATTAATGTTGTATGAATTCAGTGTCCCCCTCTCGTGCGAAGCGCGGAAGCTTTGACGTTTCCTTAAATAATTAGAGAAAGAAGACGATTCGTTGTACCGTTCTTGACTCGTTTAAATGAAGTTTTCCCCTCCGCGCGAAGCGCGGAATTTTTGGCGTTTCATGACAATATAGAGAAAGGAAGACGACTCATCGTACCATTTTCCACTATAAGCTCTATTAATTTTGTCTGAATTCAATTTCCCCCTCTTGTGCGAAGCGCGGAAGCTTTGGCGGTTCCTTAAATTATTAGAGACGACTCCACCCAACAACCCCTTTTTCTCTTTTACTCGCACTCCTCCTCTCTCAGACTCTTACCTCTCCTCTCTCTCCTCTCTTTCACCCCCGTTTCTTTTGTTTTCCTTTCACTCTTTTTGTTCTTTTTGTTCCTTTTCTTTCCCTTTCCTTCTTTTTCTTCCCTCTCTTTTTTTCCTTCTCTTTTTTTCCCTCTCTTTTTTCCCTCTCTTGTTTCCCTCTCTTTTTTCCCTCCCCCTTTTTCTCTTTTTCCCGACGGCAGCGCAATTTTACCGACAATATCCTGACAGGTGGAGGGAAGTCGCACCCCCCCACACCCCCCCCCCCCTATGGCGACGCCCCTGCCTGCCTGGCAAAAAGAAATAACCGATGTGAATTGAAACAGTTATCCGCAATGGAATGGCCACTCAAAAGTTAACATGAAATTTGTATAGACAGTTATGATATGATAATCCCTTTTTGATACAAATTAAAAGACCACTGGGAATATTTTGCATATATACTACTCGTTCTGCTATATTAGATTTAATGGATGGTAATAGCGTTTCGAGGTAAAATAAAAGCAATGGAAAAGGCAAAATATTAACTTCAAATCATGGAGTGTGAGAGTTTGTGGTAAGCACCACATACGGATTCAGTCATTACCATGACAACGGATGGAGATGATGATGAAATGCTGACCAGGCCTACCATTAATTTATTTCATGTTGTGACGGTACGTAGTCGGATGATACACCCTGGTTATTCCCGATGTATATTGTTCAACTGCTTACGATGATACGGTTTGTCTTTCATTCAGTGGCTACACTCATGCTACGCCAATGAAATATATAGCATCCGGTGGCATTACTACAGTATCGTCTGATCCTCTTCTTACACCCCCTCCTTTTTGGGGGGTTGGGGGGGGGGGGGTGTTCTCTTCTTTTGCTGACACATAATTCGATAATTTAGTTATTTCATGCAATATAAATTTGAATTGAGATTTGATAAGAAATCCCCCCCCCCCACCCTACAACAACAACAACAGATCAAACCAACACGACCTCACTACCAGGCGCGGATCCAGGATTTCTTAGGGAGGGGGGGGGGGGGCCAAATTTGAAATTATGCGAGCCAAATATTGGTACGTAATGGTGACCAACAGTGACGTAATGCGGGGGGGGGGGTCGGTGCAGGGAGGGGCGATTTTCTCCCTCCCTCCTCCGCGAAACGCGGAAGCTTTGACGTTTCATTAAATTATTAGAGAAAGAAGACGATTCGTTGTACCATTCTCGAAATTAATTCTCGTCTGAATTTAATTTTTCCCCCTCACGCGCGAAGCGCGGAAAAATTGTACGATTTATTAAACTATTAGAGAAAGAAGACGATTCGTTGTACCGTTCTCGACTCTTAATCCTTGTCTAAATTCAGTCTCCCCTCCCCCTCCTGCGCGAAGCGCGGAAGCTTTGACGTTTCATTAAACTATTAGAGAAAGAAGACGATTCGTT
>JAVYIG010017886.1:0-23782 GCA_035222895.1 Strongylocentrotus droebachiensis
CTCTTTCTGTATTTCCTTATGTTATTCTTTGTTTCTTCCTTCTATCACCTTCTCTTATGTTATTCTTTGTTTTTTATCATTCTATCACTCCCTCTTTTTGTGTTTCCTTATGTTATTCTTTATTTCTTCCTTCTATCACCTTCTCTTATGTTATTCTTTGTTTTTTTATCATTCTATCACTCCCTCTTTCTGTATTTCCTTATGTTATTCTTTGTTTTTATCATTCTATCACTTTCTCTTTCTGTCTTTCCTTATGTTATTCCTTATGTTATTCTTTGTTTCTTCCTTCTATCACTTTCTCTTTCTGTCTTTCCTTATGTTATTCTTTGTATATATCATTCTATCATTTTCTTTAAGGACGACATCTAGCTCCGCTCCTGAAGTTACGTCACCTAACATCGCGATGTTACAACTGCGAGCGTTTATACTTGCCAAACACGCCAAAACACGCCAAAAGATCACACTTCGATTTGGAATGTTTTGGAATTGGCATTTCAGCCGGTAATGCGTAGTTGCCCTTGGTAACATCGCGGTCAGGCTCGGTTTGGCATTTTTTGGGATGTTTGGATGACAGTGTAAATGCCCCTAGAGAGAGAGATAAGCATGATAGGGGGAAAGCATGGATGGGGAAAGGAAGGGAGTAGGGAGAATAAGACACATGCAGGGGTTCGCTGCCAGAGTTAAAATTGTTTGTTATATCGCCAATTATGGGTCATTTTGCTTCGTTTGAACTTTAATTTTGGTCTTCATCTAACTTATTAGTGATTTTTTGACATGAAAATATCTTAAAACAAGTAAAATACTTATTTCCTACTTCTCATTTCCTTTCAGGCAGAGCCCCAGTAAGAGTTTGTCTACACTAGTATTACGTAAGATGATGATGAGTCCAGCTGCAGTCCAATATCATAATCTCTCACGCAGAGCCTCAAGGCTCTGTCCAAGTTTTTAACGAGAGAAACGAATTGGGGTAGTCCAACCCCACCAGATTCCCATTGGTGCCTTTGTAATAGTAGTAGCTCTCTCAAAGTTTTAACGAGAGAAACGAAATTGGGGTAGTCCAACCCCACCAGATTCCCATTGACTGCTGTGCTATAGTGGTGGGGTATAGTTTTAACGAGAGCTTTTCGTAATGCATCTCTTAACAAAGTACCAGTCTATACACATTTAAAAAAAAGATAAAGATTAAACTTTTAAACACATATACTGGTACATGATCGAATCTTGGTTTGTTTGACTCTCGATCTCTTTCTCCCTCATTCTACTAATCTCATTTCCCTTTTCTAGAGCTTTTGCAATCATTAATTTTCCCTTTTTTGTTTCTTTTTTTTCCTTTTTGCCTTCTCCTATTTTCCTCCATTTTTCCCTCTTTTTTTTATTTTCCCCCAAAAAATTTAGAATTTCTTAGCTACATATTTTTCTATTTATTGATTTCTAAGCATACTTTGTTCATGTTATATTGTAAAACAGCATCTGAGGAACTAACACTTCAAGCTCTGCCTAAAGTTGGTTCCTCTTTTCTTGTGCTTTTTCCATTATATTTGTTGTTTCCTTGCATATTTTTTGTGATTCAATTATTCTTGTATTATGTTTTGCATGAGAAATAAAATCATTTGAATCATCTTTATAACCAATTTTGATTGACCTGTGTAGGCAGTGCCATTGGAGTTTGATGTTTACCTGTCATTCAGCAAAGAGGATGAGGAGGTTGCCAAGGTGATTAGGGAAAAGCTGAGCAGCGCTAAGGAGGGCGTCGTTATCTATGACAGCTCCCAGCAGACGTTGGATTCAGACAGCGTGTTTCAACAGGACATGTACTCTGTCATGATGAAAAGTGCCAGGATAGTTACAGGTGAGATGTTTGGGAAGAACTTGGCCTGGATACTTCTGATGATGATGAGGATGAGGAAGAGGATGATGATGATGATGATGAAAAAAAAATGTTCTTCTTATAAGAATGATAGAGATAGAGGTACTGAATGTGGACTCTTACTAATGATGGTAATTATAATTGTCTGACTGTAAATAATGATGGTTGATATCTGTATTTCACAAAATGATGACTAAGGCAATGTCGTAAGTAGCTACAAGACTACTGATCAATACTTTTCATCATTTGCTCATGACATTCTTTCATATTCTCACCTTCAGTTCTCAGTCCCCACTACCTCAAAATTGTTTGACTGTAGATAATGATGGTTGATATCTGTATTTCACAAAATGACGACTAATGCAATGTTGTAAGTAGCTACAAGACTACTGATCAATACTATTTATCATTTGCTCATGACGTTCTTTCATATTCTCACCACCTGCAGTTCTCAGTCCAAACTACCTCAAAAACAATGCGTGCATAGAGCAGTACAACATTGCCCTGTGCTGCAACCGCAGGGCTCTACGAGACATGCTTGCTCCTTTCTATGTGGACTCTGTGGAGCTGATGCCAACTTATATGGGCCTGGTGCAGTATGTAGACTGCAGGTTTGTATTAAAGCCCCACTGCACTACTTATAGCTACTTGCGCCCTCTATATAGCAAACAATGCCTAATTGGTGCCTGTTGGTCCCCCATGATCCTCTTTTTCTTATGTTAATTGAGAGCTGAGTTGATAAGATAGCCACATGTCAGTGACCACGCTGGGTGGTCTAATCCCTCCTGGCCAAACGAGTACAGACTGCTTGATTGCTCTGACATTGAAATGGCTACCTTGAACAAATAATATATGTAGACTGCAGGTTTGTATTAAAGCCCCACTGCACTACTTATAGCTACTTGCGCCCTCTATATAGCAAACAATGCCTAATTGGTGCCGGTTGGTCCCCCATGATCCTCTTTTTCTTATGTTAATTGAGAGCTGAGTTGATAAGATAGCCACATGTCAGTGACCACGCTGGGTGGTCTAATCCCCCCTGGCCAAACGAGTACAGACTGCTTGATTGCTCTGACATTGAAATGGCTACCTTGAACAAATATTTTCCTTCTTGAACTGCATGATAAATTAGACGAATACATGGTAATATAGAAAGCAGAGTAGAGAAGATTCATTATACTAGAAAGATGAATGATTTCAATGAAATGGTCTTTGTTGGATGTAGGGACTAAAGTCATATTATGTCTTTTGTTTTCTTCATTTACTTAATTATTGGCATTTTTAAATTGTTAGAAACTGTTGCTTTAAAATATCATCTTTTTTAGAAACTCTTCTTTGTTTTGTCTTGCTACCCATCAAGTATGTCCAGGACACCTTTGAGTATATGAATGAACCTCTTATTTTTCTTGATCTATGATACTTGTAATAATAATAATAGTAATAGTGTATACTTATAGAGCGCACACACCGTCCAGGGACGCTCATGGAGCTAGCTCAGCAACAGTTCTCTTTAATACAAGTAAAATAAATGTTTATTTGATAATCGAGTTATACCATCTGTAAACTTGGTTATGTTTCACCCAGACCCCATGATCCATCCAAGATTCAAGACGCTTGTTCATCGCTGTCTGTCTCCCTCTCGATCACCCTCCACACCGAGCTTTCCGTCGCTGAGTTTGATCCCCTCCGCTATGATGTCTTTCTCTCATACTCTCACCGCGACACGGAGAAGGCCAATCACTTTGTGGACATGCTGCAGATACTGGCTCCGAATTTGAAGATCTTCTTTGACGTACAGGAACTGAAAGCAGGTCAGTGCACATGTGAATTCTACCTTATTATCTTTCATTAAAAAAAAATTAATGTATTTTTTTTTTCTTCTTAAATATCAATTTTCAAGCAAATTTTTGAATTATTATGCTTTACAAGCATGGGATTAAAAATGTAGTTATTTCCGGAACTATAAGAATGCCAGTTATCTATATAGTTGTTTTTAATTTGTTCATTGGATGCATGTGCTCTGAGTGGAATTTGCCATCGAGGGTCTCCATTCGATTGCTTATGCTATGGGAGAAACTTGTGTATATTTCACCCAATCCATAACACAGTGAGTTAGTAATGCTCTGTCCTGTTGTTTTGTCTTTGATAGGGAAATCCTGGCAACGTACCCTCTATCACTCTATCGATGGCTCTCGTTGTATGCTAGCTCTCATATCAGAACCCTACCTCAAGTCACCTGTTTGTCAGGAAGAATTTGCCCTGGCTCAGACCAAGCACTTTCAAAAGGTGAGCATGCAGGACCTGAAGCAAGGTTGGTCTTTATATTGTAGAGGATTTGTGTCCAAAGGGGCGTTGTGGTGTGTGTGTGCCTGTAATCCAGCTAACAATGGAAGTTACAAACTGATTCAGCCAAGCTAGACGCAGGTGTGAAACTGAGTCGCGTCTTTCGGATGGTGACCGTAAAGGTCGGTCCCCAGACATGAATAATCATATCTGATTGATACACGTCTGTAAAATCCCAATTACACACACACACACACACTCCATCGAGGTCTATGTAAGGTCGAGGTGTTTTACCATTTTCACTTGCCTATAAAGATGGCTGAATTGTTGGTCTTGAGTGGGCTCTATATTCAGTTTGACTGTATGACAAATTATCTTTCACGGCAAACAGCATCTCCAATTGATTCCATACAACTGAAGACGTGGATTCCGTTCATCCTTAGTTCACTTGCAACCAACTGGTAAAATGAACTTATTATGTTGTTAAAGATAAACTCCAGTTCTGGTTAAAAAAAGAAAATTAATTCTCATAGAATCAAACGAAACTTACACTGAATGTTCAAGATTACAAATAAATGACATGTGCCAAACAATTTTCGAAGAAAATGTATACTGGCTGAGTAATGAGCATAGAAAGACAAGGAAATCAAGGTAGTACTAGCCCCGACACCATGTGTGTTGTCCCATATATAGCTTTCTGTGTACAGTGCTTATTACTTTACCAAGACTCGGCCAAATTTATTATGATTATGCACACCAATACTTGCATGCTACATGATCAACTGTTTCTGATTCATTCCACACCTTTTCTTTCACAATGCAATCGCATTACCAGAACTGGAGTTTATCTTTAAGGATGTGGTCAAGGTCAACAGCTTAGCTGTTAAGTGGTTCAAAAGAAAGAAGAAAAAAAGTTGATGAGCTGGGTTCTATTAACCCTAAAGCTGAATTCTCTCGCATGCCAATGGTCAAGGGAACTCCTGATGTCTGTGAGGATATCGTCAAAATCGTATGTCTAACTGTTGATCAGTGACCGAAAGAGTTTGTGGATGAGACGGAAACTCTAACAACATGAAGGAAAGATTTAACCAGAGAACTTCATGTATCTTGATTTCATACCATTAAAGAGTATACAGCATCTACAGCTTAACCCCATTTGTCTTGTAAACTGGGACACCAACCTGAGTTCACGTACATCCCAGTGGTCAAGGGAACACTGATGTCATTGAAGATGTCACCATGCCATTTGTACAATTGAAGAAAAAAGGGAGGGGGGGGGGGGAGAGAATTCATCAAAGAACTATCCATTTCATACCACCTGGATGATTGCCATCTGGCTTGATAATATTATTATATTACTATTATTATTGAAGATCTGGACACCATCCGACCTGAGTTCACTCATTTTCCATTGTAATATTCAAGAGATTAAAATGTCTTCGAAGACCGTATGTCAATAATCCATTGGCTCAAAGGAGCGAAGATGGATTACACAGAGAATCTCAGGGCACGTTTGTTCAAGAAAGAATTAACCAAAGCCATATCTTAATTTCATTTCGCCACAGGGCAAACAGCACCTACAGCTGATCCCCATCTCTCTTGAAGATCTGGACACCATCCAACCAGAGTTCACTCACATCCACATGATCAAGGGAACACCTGATGTCTTTGATGATGCTGTCAACACCGTATGTCCAGCGGTGGTCCACTGGCTAACAGGAGGCAAGGTGGACACAAGTGAAGCTCTCACCAAAATGTTTGATGAGGAGAATGTAAGTTCTGTTTTTCCAACATAGCAGTAATTTTCAAATTTTTCTTTTTCCTCGCTCGGGCCTCTCATTTGCATGAAGAATAGTTAAAAATAACAGGCAGTGCATGCATTTCAATTTTTGAAATTTTCAACAGAATCATGGAGAGTGGGCTCTGTAGAAAGACGATTAGCCAACTGCCAAAACTTAGAATCTTCTTATTTGAGACAAGAGACACAATGTAATTTTTCAACAAAATTATTGGTGATACAACACAATTGAACATTTCATGCTTCTCCTGGTAATATCCTTGAATTTATATTGAATAATTTGCTTAATGGTTGTACAACAATCTTTGCGAAATATAAATATTTTTTTGTAAAATATAAATATGATTATAAAACAAATATATTGTTTCCTTCCCAGATTCCTCTTGCATCTCCAGACAATGAGATGGCATCATTCCATCATGCTTCTATCCAGAACGAGTTTGGTACTGCTGACAAATTATTGAACTCTGAAGTGCCATTCCCACCCGCACTAAGCAGGGTCTTAAACCATTCCAACTCAGACCCCGGGATCAAAGAGAGTGAAGACGCATCTACAACCAAAGACGATGTCGTGATCAGTTACCACAGTGATGATCAGAAGTTTGTAGACTTCATCTGCAAGCTCCTGGAGAGTAATGCCCCTGGTCTTGTTCTGAAGGCTGTAGCCAGCGACAAGCAGGACAATCTAGCGTCTCTTGATAAGGCCAGCTGTATCGTGCCCATCCTGTCTCCGAACTACATCGAGAGCCCTGAGTGCGTCGAGGAGTTTCACGTCGCTATCTGGCGGCAGAGGGTTTCCAACCCTGATGCTCCTCTTATGCTGCCTGTCCAAGTCCATAGCCTGCCACAGAAGCCCATTTACTTTCATCTGGTGCACAGTGTCGTCAATACAACGGATGATGTTTGGGCGCAACTGATTGGTCAGCGTAAAGTGACTCTGCCTGATGATATTGAGCATCTGAGAGTTGGAGATGGCTCCTCACAGGTGTCACGCTCTGATTCTCTGGCACTGGTGATTGCTGTCTACAGGATTCTACAAAGATTCGCTAAAGCCAAGTGAGTTATAAATCTCAACCTCAGATAGCATGAATTTCCAGAGAACTACAATGTAAATATAGTAGCATGTAAAGAGCTGCCTGGAACCACAACGGCATAATTGTTGCAAATTTAGATTATTTTGCATCTAGGTAGAACCATTGTGTTGTGATGAAGAGTCTGTATGTGTATATACACCCACTTCTGCAATTTATGTGAATAATACTGAAGCTGTGAAAAGTCAGAATACTTTTCTAGATGTATGGACAACAACAATTTTACACACATCTTGACATATTTCCATGCTGAAAAAGGAAAAAAAGTACACAATGTGAATGATACTTTTGTTTCATATTGACAGGAATGTATCCGTGGATACTCCTCCCAGGCCAGCCCTGTTCAATGTGATGAAACTCAGAGAGCAGATCAAGCAACTCACGGAACCAGATTACACAGATGCATCTCAATTGGTGAGTGTAGAGCAATGGTCCATGAAGCTTTGTGACCCCATGACATTGCAGCTGCCTTTTCCATACCTCCATGCAATTCTTGGTCTACACTGTAGTTCTATATGATATCATTACTTATAGTAGTAAACAAGACTGTTCGTTGATTTAAATAGGATTTCCCCCCCCCCCATTAATGATGGTCAATTATCATATGCCCTAATAATCATAAATAACCCTCATTGGGATCATGAACCCCCCCCCCCCTAGCTCCTGGATAAGAATTATTTTCTTAATAATAATCTGGATTTATTCAGCTTAATACAAAGTACCATTTCTAAGTGCTTTACATGAATTATTACCCAGGTCTTCAAATTGATACACTCAAAATGTGCACCATCTCCACTCCCCGGGGAGCATATCTACAATACCAAACTACAATACAGGATACTCATACCAGTGCACACATGATGTCATCAATAAATAGTTTCCATAGTAATTTTTCATGGATATGCACCATCTCCACTCCCTGGGGAGTCTATCAAACTACAATACAGGATGTTCATTCTCAGTGCGCAAACGCTGAAATCAACAAAAACAAGTTTCATAATTTTTTCATGGAAATGCATCACTATGCTTGTCTGTGACCGTATTCTGCCTTCTGTCTCTATGCAGACCCTCTTGGAGGTGAATCCAGCGGACATCCCTTCAACCTGGAGGGAAGCAAAACCAGATCTAGGAGAAGAGGAATCGGCGCTAGACAGGGATGGACAATCTGCAAGGAAGCTACGTAACCCAATGTTCAAGAAGTCATCCTTGTGTGAAATAATATGATTTTAATTTGCATGAAAGAAGGAGAAAATGATAGGGAGCAATATGCTGACCGAAAAACTTGTCTAATAATAATATTTAATAATCATAATAGGCATTTCTATAGCGCCGTCTATCTAGGCGCACTAATTATTACCCGGCTTTAGCCAAGCTGCCATTACAGCGCACCAGCATTTCAAGGAAGTGATTCCTGCCAGGTACCCGTTTACCTCACCTGGGTCAAGTGTGGCAAATGAAGATTAATGCCTTGCCAAAGAACGTTAGTGCCATGTCAGGGATCGAACCACGACCTTTGAATTTCAAGTCAAATGCTTAAACCATTCGACTACAACACTTCTACAATATAGAATAATAGAATTATCGATCATTGGTACTGAGATTATAAATTTAAAAAGTCTGCTTCTCAGTCATTTTGAAGACATTCACCCAGTTCAGCTCGTTAGAAAGGGTGGGTGGCCTTGAAAGATTTCTCAGGTTTCAACTTCAAGAGGTAATCATAAGTGAAAAGAGAGAGATATGGTTACTGAAAACAAGAACGATAACCAGTTTGCTTCTCAGTTATTTTGAAGACATTCACCCAGTTCAGCTCGTTAGAAAGGGTGGGCTGCCTTGAAAGATATCTCAGGTCTCGATCAAGAGGTAATCATAAGTGAAAAGAGACAGATATGGTTACTGAAAACAAGAACGATAACCAGTCTTCTTCTCAGTCATTTTGAAGACATTCACCCAGTTCAGCTCGATAGAAAGGGTGGGCTGCCTTGAAAGATTTCCCAGGTCTCAAGAGGTTATTATAAGTGAAAAGAGACAGATCTGGTTACTGAAAACAAGAACGATAACCAGTCTTCTTCTCAGTCATTTTGAAGACATTCCCCCAGTTCAGCTCGTTAGAAAGGGTGGGCTGCCTTGAATCTCAGGTCTCGATCAAGAGGTAATCATAAGTGAAAAGAGACAGATATGGTTACTGAAAACAAGAACGATAACCAGTCTTCTTCTCAGTCATTTTGAAGACATTCACCCAGTTCAGCTCGATAGAAAGGGTGGGCTGCCTTGAGAGATTTCACAAGTTTCAAGAGGTAATCATAAGTGAAAAGAGACAGGTATGGTTACTGAAAACAAGAACGATAACCAGTCTGCTTCTCAGTCATTTTGAAGACAATCACCCAGTTCAGCTCGTTAGAAAGGGTGGGCTGCCTTGAAAGATTTCTCAGGTTTCAAGAGGTAATCATAAGTGAAAAGAGACAGATATGGTTACTAAAAACAGGAAAGTTGAATTATATTAATGCGGGTAGAGTGAGGGAGCAGAAAAGGAAGCAATGTGATCGGAATGATGTACATGTACATTTCATTGTTTATATCTATATTATAAAGAATATATGTGATATATGATCTATATTATACAGAAAATGTGTGATATATTGATCTATATTATAAAGAAAATATGTGATGAAATATTGATGTTATGAATTGAGATTGATGATATTACATCTTATAAGAGTATAGTGTTATATTTTCTATTGAGATAATTTTATTGGGTAAAAAAAAAAATTGATGCAAACAATTCTACTGATATATCTGTTTTTATTAGTCCCAATAAGTGGACCACGGATTGATGTAATAAATAGAAATTAACGTTGTTATAGTTTGAAAGAATCTTAATAGTTTTTGTACTGTCATATGAGGTATTTTTGTAAACTGTTTACAAGATCAATGCTTCTTATCTATACCAAAGTGCCTATCTATTGATCATGTTAATTACTTGTTATTGTGGCAGTCTTGTGATAGATATATCAACCCTTAAAAAGGGCTTCACACTCATTTTTTTCAGAAGGGGTCCAGATTTAAATGTGTTGGGTCTCTATACATAGGCGTTCTGTTGTAAAGTTTAAAAAAAAAAAAAAATTGTATGTGCTTTAAAACATTTGGGTTTCCAATATTAAAATATGGGGGACCATAGTCTCAGATGTGTGTTAGTATTACTCCATGCCTTTCACATACTAATGTAGGAGTCTTGTCATACTTCTATCCAGATTACTATCAAGTTAAAAATGTTGCCTTCTTTTCCACTCAGGGATGAAAATGTCTGCCAAGCTTTCTAAAATGTTGAACTTATGTGACTTGTCCTGTGAGGTACACCAGTTCTCATGAAAATAAGTATTTAATCAACCCCCCCCCCCCCCCCCCATGTTTAGGGCTAGCTAAGGTAATACAAAGTTTTAGTATGGGGTCATGAATTCGGTTCAAATGAACATATTGGAAGCACATGCAGTTTTACAATATATTCAATGATCGTTGTCGCGGTTGAAATCGAGTCTAAAGTGATGAAATTGTAAATAATAAACTCTTTATCTTGTAAAGCGCCCTCTCAAGACTGATATTACTTAAGCTTTAAAACAATGTTTCTTGACTACAATTGACCAATTTGCTATTCCCGTTTTGAAATTATATATCGGAACTGGATATCCTGAGATTTTCATGGTCCCAGCTACCATGGAATGGCCTTAGGCGCTATTTGAAATATCTGGAGCACTGATACATTTTTGACAATTTAATTTCTCGAAAGCAGAAGAGTTTTAGGGACTAAATTTTCTAGTGCTTATATTGCATCAACATGGGCATCCAAATATATCAAAATTGTAAAGAATTGCTATCCATCCAATTTTCAAAATTTCCCAGAAACTTTGCATTACCTTTAAAGGCTGGATGATTTCCTTGTCCTCATTGAGGAGAGGAAAACAACAAAAATCCACATTTTTTTGTTGTGGCTCAATACCCTTTGATTCAGTGTCATAGAGATATACCAGATACATGAACAGAAATATTTTCTACAAAAACTGCCCATATATGTTGGGAGGAAGAAAACATTCATTCTAGAATCTATGCTAGATTAGGGTATTGTGTATATTCTCAAGATTTTAAAGTTTTTTTTCAGTGCTTTATTTGGACAAAGTATGACAAAGTATATATTATTAGTATCCTGTTTTGTTGATATAATACTGGTACATCTCTATGCATTCCATTTTTGCTACCAAATTATGTTTATGTGTGCAATATACTCTTTTTCAGGGGTGACTAGTGCCATTTTTAAAGTCGTTCATATCCTTGGGTAACCTATTTTATACTTAGCATTCATGCTAGTAATGTGAGGCTTATACTACGGTGGGACTTGAAACGCAAACCTTGTGATCTACAGCCTGTTGAGGTATCCACAAGACCACTACATATTTTCCATTGACGAGTCTTACATAAAGTTTGTTGTCTTGATATATTTGCTCTGAGCCTCTGATACAGTTATGTACTCATGATTTTAATGTAATTACAAGTAAATTACAAACATAGAAATATACATGTATAAAAACAACCATTTGCAATCAAATGGTTGCCATTAAAAATGATTTGTTCTGTTTAAACTGTGATGCTGCGAAAACATTTGGAGCAACATGCAGACCTACTGCTTTAAGTCATCTAATTATTTATGGAACATGTTGATACATAATTATTATGCATGAATGACTTTCTTTTATCGGATCATAGTTGGAAGTACATGTATCCTTTTCAATGAATGGAATTTTAGAGCAAATATTATCGAAAGAAATTGAAAGTTTGATACTTTTTACAGAATATAAACAAGTCATTTTATGACAATTTTTTTCAGTACTACAGTAAAAATTTTGTTTTCATTATGGTGTTAATTGTCCTAAAAATAATATTTTGTTATTATAAAAGTGAGGATAATCATTGTTTATGCTCCCTTTTATATGAGTCATCAGGAGGAAAGAAGAATAATGAGAGAAGCGAAGGGGGAGTGTGTGTGTGTGTGTGTGTGTGAGAGAGAGAGAGAGAGGGGGGAGGGGAGGGGGTAGAACTTTAGAGTTAGATAACTAGAGAGGGATAAGAGAGAGGGGAAGAGAGAGAGAGAAAGAGAGAGTGTGTGTATGTCGAATGGCAAATAATAGGTAATGAAGCCCAGGCGCGGATTCATGCGGGGGCACAGCCCCCCTCCCATTTTTGGCTGCTAAAAAATAAGAGAAAAAGAAGAGTGAAAGAAAGAAAAAGACAGAGAAGAGGGGGGAAATAAACTTTACAAAATAATACCAAGGTATGGGTTAGAGTTTTCGTACCGCGCTGTCCACCATCCATTGGCGTACCGTGCGTAGACATCCTACCTTTCAGCCGGGGCAAGCCACAAAATTCCCGGTTTTTAATTTTTCCTTCCCGAATCCTCATATTTCCTTCTTATTTCTTATTCGATACCAGTGATTTACAAATGTTGCTGAAATTACATGATTTTCCGGTATTTTTTCTCAACTTTTTTTGTAAGTCATACTTTTGTATGCGTTTGTTGAAAAATTAGAAATTCCGCCCCCTGGACCCCACCAAGGGCCCTAAGGCGGTCTCCTGGATGACCGTGATTAAATACGTAAAACCCCTGAGCTTCCGGTGACTCTGCCTCCTTTTACTGAAAACAAGAACGATAACCAGTCTGCTTCTCAGTCATTTTGAAGACAATCACCCAGTTCAGCTCGTTAGAAAGGGTGGGCTGCCTTGAAAGATTTCTCAGGTTTCAAGAGGTAATCATAAGTGAAAAGAGACAGATATGGTTACTAAAAACAGGAAAGTTGAATTATATTAATGCGGGTAGAGTGAGGGAGCAGAAAAGGAAGCAATGTGATCGGAATGATGTACATGTACATTTCATTGTTTATATCTATATTATAAAGAATATATGTGATATATGATCTATATTATACAGAAAATGTGTGATATATTGATCTATATTATAAAGAAAATATGTGATGAAATATTGATGTTATGAATTGAGATTGATGATATTACATCTTATAAGAGTATAGTGTTATATTTTCTATTGAGATAATTTTATTGGGTAAAAAAAAAAATTGATGCAAACAATTCTACTGATATATCTGTTTTTATTAGTCCCAATAAGTGGACCACGGATTGATGTAATAAATAGAAATTAACGTTGTTATAGTTTGAAAGAATCTTAATAGTTTTTGTACTGTCATATGAGGTATTTTTGTAAACTGTTTACAAGATCAATGCTTCTTATCTATACCAAAGTGCCTATCTATTGATCATGTTAATTACTTGTTATTGTGGCAGTCTTGTGATAGATATATCAACCCTTAAAAAGGGCTTCACACTCATTTTTTTCAGAAGGGGTCCAGATTTAAATGTGTTGGGTCTCTATACATAGGCGTTCTGTTGTAAAGTTTAAAAAAAAAAAAAAATTGTATGTGCTTTAAAACATTTGGGTTTCCAATATTAAAATATGGGGGACCATAGTCTCAGATGTGTGTTAGTATTACTCCATGCCTTTCACATACTAATGTAGGAGTCTTGTCATACTTCTATCCAGATTACTATCAAGTTAAAAATGTTGCCTTCTTTTCCACTCAGGGATGAAAATGTCTGCCAAGCTTTCTAAAAGGTTGAACTTATGTGACTTGTCCTGTGAGGTACACCAGTTCTCATGAAAATAAGTATTTAATCAACCCCCCCCCCCATGTTTAGGGCTAGCTAAGGTAATACAAAGTTTTAGTATGGGGTCATGAATTCGGTTCAAATGAACATATTGGAAGCACATGCAGTTTTACAATATATTCAATGATCGTTGTCGCGGTTGAAATCGAGTCTAAAGTGATGAAATTGTAAATAATAAACTCTTTATCTTGTAAAGCGCCCTCTCAAGACTGATATTACTTAAGCTTTAAAACAATGTTTCTTGACTACAATTGACCAATTTGCTATTCCCGTTTTGAAATTATATATCGGAACTGGATATCCTGAGATTTTCATGGTCCCAGCTACCATGGAATGGCCTTAGGCGCTATTTGAAATATCTGGAGCACTGATACATTTTTGACAATTTAATTTCTCGAAAGCAGAAGAGTTTTAGGGACTAAATTTTCTAGTGCTTATATTGCATCAACATGGGCATCCAAATATATCAAAATTGTAAAGAATTGCTATCCATCCAATTTTCAAAATTTCCCAGAAACTTTGCATTACCTTTAAAGGCTGGATGATTTCCTTGTCCTCATTGAGGAGAGGAAAACAACAAAAATCCACATTTTTTTGTTGTGGCTCAATACCCTTTGATTCAGTGTCATAGAGATATACCAGATACATGAACAGAAATATTTTCTACAAAAACTGCCCATATATGTTGGGAGGAAGAAAACATTCATTCTAGAATCTATGCTAGATTAGGGTATTGTGTATATTCTCAAGATTTTAAAGTTTTTTTTCAGTGCTTTATTTGGACAAAGTATGACAAAGTATATATTATTAGTATCCTATTTTGTTGATATAATACTGGTACATCTCTATGCATTCCATTTTTGCTACCAAATTATGTTTATGTGTGCAATATACTCTTTTTCAGGGGTGACTAGTGCCATTTTTAAAGTCTTTCATATCCTTGGGTAACCTATTTTATACTTAGCATTCATGCTAGTAATGTGAGGCTTATACTACGGCGGGACTTGAAACGCAAACCTTGTGATCTACAGCCTGTTGAGGTATCCACAAGACCACTACATATTTTCCTTTGACGAGTCTTACATAAAGTTTGTTGTCTTGATATATTTGCTCTGAGCCTCTGATACAGTTATGTACTCATGATTTTAATGTAATTACAAGTAAATTACAAACATAGAAATAAACATGTATAAACAAAACTTTATGCAATCAAATGATTGTCATTCAAAATGATTTGTTCTTTTTAAACTGTGATGCTGTCAAACATTTGGAGCAACGAGACCTACGGCTTTAAGCCATCCAATTATTTATGGAACAGGTTGATACATGTTATGTATGAATGACTTTCTTTTAACAGATTATATAGTTGGAAGTACATGTATCCTTATCAATGAATGGAATTTTGATGCAAATATTATCGAAAGAAATTGAAAGTTTTATACTTTTTACAAGGTATGGGTTAGAGTTTTCGTACCGCGCTGTCCACCATCCAGTGGCGTACCGTGCGTAGGCATATATACCTTTCAGCCGGGGAGAGCCACAAAATTCCCGGTTTTTAAATTTTCCTTCCCGAATCCTCA
This sequence comes from Strongylocentrotus droebachiensis, assembly GCA_035222895.1. Classification (NCBI taxonomy): domain Eukaryota; kingdom Metazoa; phylum Echinodermata; class Echinoidea; order Camarodonta; family Strongylocentrotidae; genus Strongylocentrotus; species Strongylocentrotus droebachiensis. The sequence goes on from JAVYIG010017886.1 coordinate 15,343, forward strand.
TATTTCCTTCTAGGTTTGCCAAATTGTTGTTCCCACTTTGCCAGGTTTTTCACCTTTCTTCTCAAATGTCCCCCTTTTTTCCTGATTTTCCCCAACTTTGCTTGTCATGGGAACTACAACCCCCCCCACAGGTACGCCACTGCCACCATAGGCGCCGGGGGGGGGGGGGGGAGCAAAACGCATTTTTGCCGCCCCAAAAACGTCCCCCCCCCCCCTCCCCCCAAAAAAAGAAAAGCAGCAAAGTAGTAAAAATGGTTTGTATTTTTAACCTCAAAGAACATAACAATAATAAAAACCTGAATTAAATCACATATAATATTCCATTCAAAGAAAAGGAAAGTTAATAAGAATTAAATATCCTAAACATTCCGCATGCCACCTATATTTATCAATGGAGGTTTTTATAATAGCGATACGCGCATATCGTGGAAATATTGTGAGAGGAAGGTAAAGCGTGTATGTTTTTTGTTATAAGAGTGAGAAGACATGAGCCCCTGAACGCTGGCGTACTGATGGTGGGGGAGGGGGGGGGGGTGGGGTTATTTCTTCTTCAATACCAGTGATTTACAAATGTTGCTGAAATGACATGATTTTCCGGTATTTTTTCTCATTTTTTTTGTAAGTCATACCTTTTGATGCGTTTGTTGGAAAATTAGAAATTCCGCCCCCTGGACCCCATCAAGGGCTCTAAGTCGGTCTCCTGGATGACCGTAATTAAATACCTAAAACCCCTAAACTTCCGGAGCCTCTGCCCCCTGGACCCCACCAAGAGCCCTAAAGCGGACCCCTGGATGCTCATCTGACCGTACTTAAATACCTAAAACCCCTGAGCCTCCGGGGGCTCTGCCCCTGGACTCCCCGTCCATTAGTGACCTGCCAGTGTCACAAATAAGGCATCTAAATATGCTTATCTGACCGTAATTTTTTGCCTAAAAATAATGAGCTTCCGGGGGCTCAGCCCCTTGAGCCCCTGCCGGGGCTCAGGCCCTGACCCCACGCCAATTTACGCTCTACCTGGTCGTTAATTACTCCACTTTGAAAAACGTTCCACGGGCCTGCATGTAACCAGGGGCGTCGCTAGACCTTTTCAGTGGGGGGGGGGGGGGGGGGGGGGGGGTGTAGAGGCTTACGATTACCGACAAAACAAGCCACCAATTACCGACAAAATTAAATGTCCAATATCGAAAAATTCAACCCTATAAACCTATGGCCGAAGGCTAAATTGTTTTTCCTATGGACTATCTCTTGTACTTGCATATGCGCAAAATGGTAATTTTCCTCGACGACATAAATATACGAATTATTTCTTCAATTTAGTCAGCATCATAGCTATTTTTTTTAATGCAGGCACGGAGCTGGGATCTTATTTTAGGGAGGGGCGGTAGTGAGCAAGAGAATTACTTAAAATCGCGCTCATTAAGGGGATGTGGGTGATGGGCCTCCCGCGCGAAGCGCGGAAGCTTAGACGTTTCCTTAAATTATTAGGAAAAGAAGACGATTAATTGTACCGTTTTCGACTGATAATCCTTGGCTGAATGAAGTTCCCCCCCCCCTCCCGCGCGAAAGCTTTGACGTTTCATTAAATTATGAGAAAAAGCAGACGATTCGGTGTACTGTTCTCGACTCTTAATCCTTATCTGAATGAAGCTTCCCCCTCCCGCGCGAAGCGCGGAAGTTTAAACGTTTCATTAAATTAATAGAGAAAGAAGACGATTCGTCATACCGTTTTCGACTCTTTATAAGGCCTATTCATCTGAATTCAGTTTCCCCCTCTTGCGCGAAGCGCGAAAGCGTTCACGTTTCCTCATATCATTAGAGAAAGAACACGATTCGTTGCGCCGTTTTCGACTCTAAATAAGCCCTATTAATTTTGTCTGAATTCAGTTTCCCCCTCTCGCGCGAAGTGCGGAAGCTTTGACGTTTCCTTAAATTATTAGAGAAAGAACACGATTCGTTGTACCGTTTTCGACTCTGAATAAGCCCTATTAATTTTGTCTGAATTCAGTTTCCCCTCTCTCGCGCGAAGCGCGAAAGCTTTATCGTTTCCTCAAATTATTAGAGAAAGAACACGGTTCGTTATATCGTTTTTTACTCTAAATAAGCCGTATTCATCTCAATTCAGTTTCCCCCTCTCGCGCAAAGCGCGAAAACTTTGACGTTTCCTCAAATTATTAGAGAAAAAACACGATACGTTGTACCGTTTTCGACTCTAAATAAGCCCTATTAATTTTGTCTGAATTCAGTTTCTCCCTCTCGCTTTGACGTTTCCTTAAATAATTAGAGAAAGAAGACGATTCGTTGTACCGTTCTCGCCTCGTCTATATGAAGTTTTCCCCTTCCGCGCGAAGCGCGGAATTTTTGGCGTTTCATTACAATATAGAGATAGAAAGACGATTCCTCGTACCGTTTTCTAATCTTATTAAGCCCTATTCATCTGAATTCAGTTTCCCCCTTTCGCGCGAAGCGCGAAAGCCTTGACGTTTCCTCAAATTACAAGAGAAAGAACACGATTCGTCGTTCCGTTCTCGAGTCGTCTAAATGAAGTTTTTTCCCTATATTTTTCCCCAATATTTTTGGCGTTTGATCACAATATATAGAAAGGAAGACGATTCCTCGTACCGTTTTCGAATCTTATTAAGCCCTATTCATCTGAATTCAGTTTCCCCCTCTCGCGCGAAGCGCGAAAGCATTGACGTTTCCTCAAATTATTAGAGAAAGAACACGATTCGTTGTACCGATTTCGACTTTTAATAAGCCCTATTTGTCTGAATTCAGTTTCCCACTTTCGCGCGAAACGCGGAAGCTTTGACGTTTCCTTAAATTATTAGAGATAGAAGACGATTCGTTGTACCGTTTTCGACTTTTAATAAGCCATATTTGTCTAAATTCAGTTTCCCACTTTCGCGCGAAGCGCGGAAGCTTTGACGTTTCCTTAATTTATTAGAGATAGAAGACGATTCGCTGTACCGTTCTCGACTTGTCTAAATAAAGTTTCACCTTCCGCGCGAAGCGCGTAATTTTTGGCCTTTCATCACAGTATAAAGAAAGGAAGACGATTCGTCGTACCGTTGTTGACTATTAAACTTTGTTTGAATTTAGTTTCCCCGAAATTTTTCAACCTCTGAGTTCTTTAGCTGAACTTATAGAAAAGTGAAACTTCGAGAAAATACAAGTATTGTAGTTGTAGTCACTCTCGAAATGGTCACAGCGGATAAGAAGTCACAGTTCGTAGGGAAAAAAACTCGTCGGCCGACCGACAATATACATCTCAACGACTTCAAACTTCTGCATTGATAGTACACGAGGATCGAGCAAAAATACCTACACAGCTGACCCGACGGAATTTTTGGCGTTTCATCACAATATATAGAAAGGAAGACGATTCCTCGTACTTTTTTCGAATCTTATTAAGCCCTTTTCATCTGAATTCAGTTTCCCCCTCTCGCGCGAAGCGCGAAAGCCTTGCCGTTTCCTCAAATTATTAGAGAAAGAACACGATTCGTTGTTCCGTTTTCGACTTTTAATAAGCCCTATTTATCTGAATTCAGTTTCCCACTTTGGCGCGAAGCTTTGACGTTTCCTTAAATTATTAGAGATAGAAGACGATTCGTTATACCGTTCTCGACTTGTCTAAATGAAGTTTCACCTTCCGCGCGAAGCGCGGAATTTTTGGCCTTTCATCACAGTATAAAGAAAGGAAGACGATTCATCGTACCGTTGTTGACTCCTAAACTTTGTTTGAATTTAGTTTCCCCGAAAATTTTCAACCTCTGATTTCTTTAGCTGAAAATACAAGTATTGTAGTTGAAGTCACTCTCGATATGAAGTCACAGTTCGTAGGGAAAAAAACTTGTCGGCCGACCGACAATATACATCTCACCGACTTCAAACTTCTGCATTGATATAGTACACGAGGATCGAGCAAGAATACCGACACAGCTGACCCGACACAGCAACATATTTACCCGTGTCTTTCTTGCTCCCTCGACGAGACGACTCCACCCAACAACCCCTTCTATCTTTTACTCCCACTCCTCCTCTCTCAGACTCTTATCTCCCCTCTCTCTCCTCTCTTTCATCCCCCGTTTTTTTTGTTTCCCTTTCACTCTTTTTTCTTCTTTTACCTTTTCTTTCTTTTCTTTCTTTTCCTTTCTTTCCTCCTCCCTCTTTTTCTTTTTTCTCTTTCTTTCTTCTCTTTTCTTTCCTTTCTTTTCCTTTCTTTCCTTTCTTTTCCTTTCTTTCTTTTCTTTTCCTTTTCTTTTTTTCTTTTCTTTTCCTTTTCTTTTTTTCTTTTCTTTCCCTTTCCCTCTTTTTTTTTTCCCTCTCTTTTTTCCCTCCCTTTTTTTTCCCTCTCTTTTTTCCCTCTTTTTTTCCCTCCCCCTTTTCTCTTTTTCCCGACGGCATCGCAATTTTACCGACAAAATCCTGACAGGTGGGGGGGTGTCGCACCCCCCCCACACCCCCCCTTTGGCGACGCCCCTGCATGTAACGTGTACGAGTGGTGGTGATGCAGATTTTTCTTTTGCCCACTCCCCCCTTCTAAACGTTTTTGCTCATATACGCCACTGCCCTGGAAGTTGAGCCCCCTGTAATGTTTGCCCCCCCCCCCAAAAAAAAATCCCAAACTTCTTCCGGCGCGCCTAACTGCCACCTTAAACAGCTAAGCGTTGCTGTACCGGTAGTTGTGCAAAAGTAAAGGTCCGTTCATGCAGTACGCATTCAGCAATTTCCTAATATTCATATAAGATATTGCATCTCTTGCTACTGCACCAGTCACAAGCTGTGGTGTTGAAAGGGGAACTCATCTTTACGATTCGTAACAAATCCATTTGCAGACCAAAGGTATGTCGTTAAATTTCAATTAAGTATATTACCATTTCATTCATTTTACTGCAAAAAGATCACTTCTAGTATTTCAAAGTATATTCTTATTTTATGAAACAACCATGTTTTCATTATTTTTATAGTCATATACTAGTAGATATTCCAATGCTCCAAGTTTAATTGAAATGTATATTAGAAATAATGCAATATTCAAGGTCAGTTGGAGATCGGACATTGAAAATTAAAATGATATAATGCTGTTTCGGTTTACAAATTTCTTTGCCATAATCAATTTTGATGTTTTTGTGAAAAAGTTACAGGCTTTTTTGTGACTCAGTATTTTGGGGGCTTTTTTTCTTCTGAATAGTAAATAGTTTAAACAAAGGAGGCGGGAGGGTCGAGAAACACTTCATTTTTATTATTTGGCCTTAATATTAACATTATTATTATAATTATCAATATAATGTTAACTATTGGAATTATTATTGTTATTATTTTATTTCATCATGATTTGTTGTTTTTGTATATATTGTGCTATTGCATTATTATAGCCAGTTCAGCTATCAAAGGATAATTGTTGACAGTTGGTCAGACCAGCAGATGGTGGAGAATCCTGGAACAGGAAATATATAATAAGAACTCTACATTGTATATAAATAGCTATACAAAAATGTTGTACATAACCTACTGAATTTCAGTTCATATTAGTGGGAATTAAGACCCATGTATGAACAAAGTGTGCTGTTTGATGAGTATTTTTTTTAATTTTCGTTGATGAGTAGAAGAATAAGGACAATACGCTGATGTGAAGTGCAGGCGCGGATCCAGGGGGGGGGGCCGAGCGTGCCTTGGCCCCCCCCCCCCAAAAAAAAAAAAAAAAAAAAAAAGGAGAGAGAGAGAAGGAAAAGAAGGGAAAGAGGAAAGAAAGGGAAAAAAAGAAGAGGAAGAAGGAGATCGGGGGGGGGGGGGGAGGACTTGCCTCCCCCTCCCCCCCCCAATAAAAAAATAAAAGAGAAGGAAGGAAAGGGAAAGAAAAAAGATAAAGAGGAGATAAAGGGAAGGACAAAATAGGAAGAAGAAAAGAAAATAAGGGGGATATCAGTTGCAATTTTCCCGCCAACAAGTTGTGGATCGAGGCCGGGGGCAAAAGGCCCTCCCCCCCCCCCCCGTCCCCGCTAAAAAAAGAGAGAAGGAAGGAAAAGAAAAAGAGGAGAGCTAAAAGGGAACAAAAAGAGGAAGAAAAAAAGAAAAGGGAGAAAAGAAGCTGAGATCGGTTGCGGTTAATCCCGCCAAAAATGTGTGGAGCGGGTTGGGGACCAAAATGACCGTGCCCCCCCCCCCCCCCCCCCAGCAAACCTAAAAGAGAGATAAGTAAGGGAGGGCAAAGTGAAAGAGGAGAGAAAGGGAAAGGGAAAGGAAAAAAAGAGAGAATGAAGAAAGGTAGGGGATATCAGTTGCAATTTTCCCGCCAACAAGGTGTAGATCGGAGGGGGGGGGGGGGGCACTGGCATACTGATAGGGGAGGGTGGGGGGGGGGGGGAGTTGGAGAAATATAATTCAAAGTGGTTTATTTATAATTCCATAACGGTGGTTAACAAATAATGCTGAAATGAGATAATTTTCCTCACTTCATGCGTTTGTTGGAAAATGACAAATTCCTAAATTTACAGCCAGGCAAGAAAATGCTTCTTGAGATGCCTACATATCAGGACCCGCGGAACGGGATCGGGATCCTCGAGCCCCTCCCCCACACTTTCTTTGAAAAAGTATATTAAAGAGAAATAGAAAGAAAGAGAGCGAGAAAGAAAAAATAGTTAACTGCCAGTGTCACATTATAATGGGGTATCAAAATATGCTCATCTTACCATGATTAAAATTAATGCCTAAAATCCTAAGGGCTCTGCCCCCTGGATTCCACCTAGGGCCCTAAGGCGGGCCCTTAGATGCTCATATGACGGTCATTTAATGCCTAAAACCCCTGATTTCTGGGAGCTCTGCCCCCTGGACCCCATGCCAAATAGTGTCCTGCTAGTGTCACAAATAATAAGGTATAAAAAATGCTCATCTGACCGTAATTAAATGCCTAAAACCCCTGAGCTTCTGGGGGCTCTGCCCCCTGGACCCAACCAAGAGCCCTTAGGCGGGCCCCTCGATACTCATCTGACCGTAATTGAGTGCCTAAAACCCTTGAGATTCCGGGGCTCCGCCCCCTGAATCCCAAGCCAATTAGTGACCTGCCATTGTAACAATTAGGTATCAAAATAATGCTCATCTGACCGTAATTAAATGCCTAAACTCCTGAACTTCCGGGGCTCTGCCCCTGGACCCCGTCTAGGGCGCTAAGGCGGACCCCTGAATGCTAATCTGACCGTAAATTAAAACCTTAAACCCCCGAGCTTCCGGGGCGGACAAGGTATCAACATATGTTCATCTGACAGCAGGCGCGTAGCCAGGGGGGCGGTGGGGTGGTCCCCCAATAAACGCCGGCCAAAAAAGAGAGGAGTGTAAAGGAAGAGGACGTAGAAGAAAAGGGAATAGACAAAGAACATATTTGAAATTCAGACAAGGATTAAGAGTCGAGAACGGTACAACGAATCGTCTTTTTTCTCTAATGAATTAATGAAACGTCAAAGCTTCCGCGCTACGCGCGGGGGAAGGCAGGGGAACTTAATTCAGACGAGGATAATTTCCGGGAATGGTACAACGAATCGTCTTCTTTCTATAATAATTTAATGAAACGTCGAAGCTTCCGCGCTTCGCGTGGGAGGGGGGGAAACTGAATTTAGACAAGGATTAAAAGTCATAACGGTACGACGAATCTTCTTCTTTCTCTCATGATTTAATGAAAAGTAAAAGCTGCCGCGCTTCGCGCGGATTGGGGAAACTAAATTATTTTCGAGAGCGGAACAACGAATCGTCTTCATTCTCTAAAAATTTAATGAAACGTCGAAACGGGGCGAAAACTGAATTTAGACAAGGATTAAGAGTCGAGTACGGTACAACGAATTGTCTTCTTTCTTTAATGATTTAATGAAACGTAAAAGCTTCCGCGCTTCGCGTGGGAGGGGGAAAACTGAATTTAGACAAGGATTAAAAGTCATAACGGTACAACGAATCGTCTTATTTCGCTAATGATTTAATGAAACGTAAAAGCTTTATTCAGACGAGGATTATTTTCGAGAACGGTACAACGAATCGTCTTCTTTCTCTAATGATTTAATGAAACGTAAAAGCTTCCGAGCTTTGCGCGGGAGAAGGGGATGAATTAAGACGAGGATTAAGACTAAAAAACTGTACAACGAATCGTCTTCTTTTTCTAATGATTTAATGAAACGTAAAAACTTCCGCGCTTCGCGCGGGAAGGGAAAAACTATTTTCAGACGAGTAGGCACGTATGGAAGGGGAGGGGAGGGGGTTAGGAGGTTGACCCTCCCCCCTTCGGTTTTTTTTTGTGTGTATTTTGGAGCAACCCCCCCCCCCCCTTTTCTGTGATTTTTTTTTTTTTTTTTTTTTTTTTTTAATTAAAAAAAAAAAAAAAAAAAAATGCCAATGGCTGACCTAAAAAAGTGACCTCACCCTCCCCTAACGGAACAAAATGTCAAATTTTCAAATTTCG
>JAVYIG010017887.1:0-23780 GCA_035222895.1 Strongylocentrotus droebachiensis
AAATGTGTAGAGCAGGTGAATATGCAACTTGCATTAAATTTGGTTACATTACGAAAATGGCCTATTGCTGTGGTAGAACATCCCTTCACTGCTATTATGTAAAAATGTGTAGAGCAGGTGAATATGCATGTGACACTTGTTCTACACATTTTTACATAATAGCAGGGAAGGGATGTTCCTTTGTCTACCTGAGGTACTGTATATTTTATGCGCACGCGGCATATACTAGTACCGTACTAGATTTAGGAAAATCAAGGTTGACGCATTCTCGATCGCCGACTGAGACGACGTGACGCATGCGCAGTGCCTTAAAATGACGTCACACAGTCAAAGCTGTAAACGTGCAAATCTAAAAGTCACTATTGTTGTGTTGAGATAACACTCTGTCCCTGGCCAGCTGAGGAAGTTGGTTTTCAACTACCTGTACAACTTGTAAATACATGTATATCGACGGATTCCAAATTGATGAAATTTTAACACTATGTATCGATGTATATGTCTCTTTCATCTCGTTTTTACGTAAATTTTCAACCCTTTTTAGGCCGTAAAATGTGTCATGGATAAAGTGTTGTGAGCCTTTCCAGCGAAAACTCTAAACAGCGACCGTCGCCCAAAAAACTCAAAACCGGGAACGTCGCCGAACCTCGCTGGTTTCTAGCCGGTGCAGTCCATGGTATATACACGTACACGAGGCCGGAGTCTACCCGTTTACGCTAGTAGAATTTTTAAACTATAAGGCAGAAGACGAGTGAGAATTTGGGAATAATTTAATGGTTTGATTCATTTATATTCCATTTAAACATAACAAATACATTTTTTTTTAAATACATTCAACATTTATTTCTCTAAGAAACGGTAAAAAAAAAAAAAAAAAAAAAAATGACCATAGATTTCAAGATATCTAGGTCGGTCGCAAAGGGCAATACCACATCCGCCCTATGCTATGGCTCTCTGCTATAATATACAGAAATGGGAATTGAAGGCCTATTACACTAACGCCATCATAAACAAAAGTAAACCGCCGCGATTTACCGCTGCAGATCTAAACTAGGCTTAAGTTTGAGTATATTTTAATTTTGGATCTTTGGTAGGCTATCGTAGATCATTGGTTCCACAAATTTTAGACCGATATCGATATTGCCAATACTTTCGAAAGTACTAGAACGTGTAGTTTTTGATCAGTTATATGACTATCTGAATAATAATAATATAATCAATATATCAATCTGGCTTCTGGCCACTGCACTCAACGGCCACTACATTGCTGAATTCGACAGATGAATGGCTGAAAAACTTTAAACAAGGCAAAGTGGTATGCTCTGTAATGATAGATTTGAAGAAAGCCTTCGACACAGCTGATTTTGATTTATTAATTTTAAAAATAAAATATTATGGTATTGGACAGTGTGAGAGATACCCCAAAACAACAGTCCATGATATATCATCATGAGTTTTTACCTATTCAATCTGAAATTCCACAAGGGGCCATCCTTGGACTAATTTCCATTATTATGCACATCAAAGATTTACCCTTAGTACTAAAAAATTGTAAAATAAATATGTACGCTGATGACACTAGTTTATAGTATGCTGGTAATGACTTTTCTGAACTGGAAAACAAAGTAAATGAATATTTAGTAAATGTGAAAAAATGGCTTGATGTCAATAAGTTAAGTTTAAATATAACTAAAACAGAATACATTGTACTAGGAACAAAAAAATGTTTAAATTTGCACGTAATACAACTTGAAATATTGACGTAGATGGAACCCCTCTGAAAAGAGTTACTACATGCACGCCTTTATGAGTGATTGTGGATGAAACTTTATCATGGACAGACCATATTAAATCTGTATAAAAGAAATGTAGTAGTGGATTGTAACTGTTGAAATCAATACGTAATATTGTTGGTAAAGATACATTGACATTAGTATAAAATGCATTGATTTTATCCCACCTCTCCTATTGTGACGTAATATGGGGAAACGGTGGAAAGTGCCTCCAAAATGATCTCAAAAATAAAGTTAAAATCAGGCAGCTCGAATAATTAATAATACCCCTTGGGATTCATCGGGAAGTTACAACCTTAATAAACTTGGATGGGATACGCTTGAACAGAAAAGGAAAGAAAATATCGCTTTAATGACTTTCAATGTACTTAATAAAAAAAAGCCCCTTCTTATCTAATTGATAAATTTCGTTTAGAGAAACACCACAATACGAGAAGTGGCAATCTATGTGTTAAAACAGTCCAGCCTAAAACAAATAGTACCAAACGCACGTTTGTGTACAGAGGCGCTTGCCTATGAAACTCCATACCACGCGAAGTGCAAGCTGCACACACCAAGTAAAGTTTCACAACATGACTTAAAAGAATAACCAATTTATAATCATATATAATATAGTATGGTCAAATATGTCTATGAACTTTCGAATGTTTCCTTCTTATTTGTGGTGTGTCCATGTTTGTGTTGTTTGAATTAATATTGTTGTGTATGCATCTGCTCGGGTATTTTTAAATTTCCATATGATATAATATATTTTTATTTCATTTTTATCTGAAAATGATTAAATAATAGAGTTTTATCTGTTGTTATCTTGTTATTTTACCTCACTTTCAAGTGTTCTTTTACTGACTTAAAACAAAATTGTAATCATATCCTTAATTGTAATAATGCAGTTTCTTGCCCAGCCACATTAGATTTGAATTAGATTATTCTTAATTTGTATATATCATTTCCGGCAGTTGATATGTACTAGTAATAATTCTTATAACCAATTTGAATTTTAATTATATTTACAGTACTTTTTGGCCACTAATGATTATTGTTATTCATATGAATATACTGTACTATTCTATTGTTATTTAATTTAAAAAACAAATCTTGATCCTGTTATTCCTTGTTCGTTTTAAATATGTCATTTGATGTACCATTGCCATTTTTATGTTCATTTGATGTACTTACAATGTGTCACACGGCCCCAATGGAAATCAGTCTTGTAACTGTTTGGGCTTTTTAACCGTGATGAATAAATATAGATATCAATACAAAAAAAACAAAAAATACTTTGGTCATTCAGGCTCAACGCTCTTTGTTTCTTAGACATTTGGTCCACTTGGCTCTCTGGTGTCCCTGCCGTTTAAACTTGAGACATGTAAACCTTGAAATTAATTGAGGTCTTTGATCTAGTTTGGTATTTCGGGGTTTTAGATCTCGCAGCCCTTTGGTGCTTCCAGCTTCTGGTATTGTTTGCTTTTCGGAAGTCTTTGTTCTCATGGACCTTCGTCAACTAGGGGGTCCACATGTTATGGATACCATCTTTTTCTCTCAACTTTCTCACCAGTAGTCTTGATGGTGGTAGTCGTTTCAATTGCTTCTACTTCTGTCTTCATGGCAGTAACATTCTTTGTAGACTCAGTCTGTGTGTGGGTAACATGTGTTGATTCTACAACAGACAAAAAAAAACATAAATTAAGGAAGTACAGTCAAACCTGTCTATAGCGACCGACCAAGGGAACCACAAAAGTGATCTTTGTACACAGGTTCCTTTGGTACATGTTTCAATGAGAAACCATTTTCAAGGGAAAAAAGGTGGTCTTTGGAGACAGGTGGTCACTAAAGCAGGTTTGAATGTACAAGCATAAACCATAAACAAAAATGACTAAAGAGAAGAAGGGAAATAAAGCAAATATATTCTTGGTGTGCGAGACCATTTCATTTACAAATGCCGGTGAAAATAATAGGTTTCCCGCTATAACTTGACAATTTTGTATCGTTTTTTCTTCTTCGAAATGGTAGTTATAGTGTCAATGGCCAATTTGAGATAATTGACCTAGAACTGTGACAAATTGTGCTTTTATGACAAAATACTCACGTAAATCCCTCTGCCACTCGATAAAAACTGTGTCGTAAACAAGGAGCTGGGACATTGGGTTAATTCAATTCGGTTGAATAAGATATACAAAGTAGTACGCAAAGTCATGGGAGAAGAGAAAGAGAGATAGAGAGAGAGAGAGAGAGAGAGAGAGAGCGAGAAAAGAAGAAAGGAGAAATAGAGAGAGAATAGGAGAGAAATATAGAAGAAGAGACGAAGAGATAGAGAGAGAGAGAGAGAAGTGGAAAGCAAGAGGGAGAGGGAGATAGAAGAGAGAACAAGAGAAAGAGAGAGAGAGAGAGGGGGAGAGCGAGAGAGCGAGAAAGAAGAAAGGAAAAAGAGAGAGAGAAGTGGAAAGAGAAAGAAAATGAGAGATAGAGAGAGAGAGAGAGAGAGAAAGAAATAGATAGAGAGAGAGGAGACGAGAAAAAGCGTATGAGAGAGATATATACGTTTAGGGAGAGAGAGAGAGAGAGAAAGAGAAGAAAACAAGAGAGAGAAGGAGATAGAAGGAGATAGAGCGAGCAAACGAGCGTTAGAACAATACGCATCTCCAAATATAACAGGAATAAAAGTTGTGCCCAATTGTAAACACATCACATATCTATTTAATTATTTATTTACCACTTGTGCGATGGAACACCCTGATCAATTCGAATGTTGCTTTCTCAGGGGTCTACCCAGCTGATAAAGAGGGGTCACTTGACCCACAAATTTAAAGTTGCGCTCAATTTACAAAAATGTTGCTCCTTTTGATTCTAATAACTTTACTAGTATCTCCTATAAAGCATAGAGGAATAGATAGGAAAGTATCACACAAAGAAGAAGGTTTTTACCTCATTTTGTTTGTACGTGTGTGTTTGACTTAATATGCTGGTTGTCATGACGCTTAAGAAACAATTAGCGAAGAGTGCTTTTTGCATGTGAATTATTCAAGCAGAAGGTATTAAAACGTATACAGGGTACCCATACAAAAAAAAAAAAAAAAACAGATATCATACTTTCAATAATATGGGGTCAATTTCATTGGCACCAGCGGAAGGAGAATATTTTCACTTGAAACATAATAGCAAGATTGACAAATTTGTCAAGTATCACTGAAACTACGTTTTAGACATAAATAGTCAGTATAATTTCATGTATCTGTTTACCAAAGTCATTAAAAACGCCTGAGAAAAATGAAACAATTGTGTGCGAAACGTTGCGTTTGTGTTCAATATCTGATGTGCTTTCCTAAAGGTCAGGCGTGATACTATTTCTGAAACTGCACAATGATATGTAATTTTCTGCAAGGAGCACTGCTAGTAGATGTTTTCAATATTATATCACACAAAAAATCGTCTAAAAAAACAAAATTTTGACAAATATGGTATAATCTTTTTCTTTTAAAAAGATTCCCCCCATTTACTAGCACGGGTGAAATTTTCCCCTGTTTGTCCATTATTGAAAGTCCGTTTTAGGGGCCACCCTGTATATTTGAAGTGTCCTCACGTTCATCGCAATGGGTCCCATGAAAGCCTGTAAAGCAGTGGCACCTGTGGCCTCTCATTGTCTCCTCACACCAGCCGTTTTCACAGGGTTTCTTATCACAATCTAAAAATGAAAATAAATTCAGAATTATCATCGTTGAATGACCTGAGAACTGTTCGCTGACACGTGACATATTTTTCAGCCAATGTAGTAAAAAGTAATTAAGTAAACTTGCTAACATTAAACAAATAATTCAAATCGGAAATTTCTCAGTCACGGTTATAGAAATAGAATCAAAACAGTTGATATAAAGATCTTCAAGAGTTTCAATTCTCTTTTACCGGTTTCAATATATTTTGTCGGGTATTTGTTTGAGGTCAAGCAATAGGCCAGGCTAAACAAGGATTCTGGACTAAATGGGAAGGACTATACTCAGGGAAATTGACGTGGAGTTTTTCCATAGCAGATGGAGCCTCTCTGAATCTCTTCCCTTGTCAGAGAAACATATAACATTATGCCCATTCCTGTGAATTTCAGCATGTAGTATAATGATTTTAATCATTGTGTTGCATGGGGGTGGGGGTTGTCGAAAACATATATTGAGTGCCTGAGAGGTTAAGTTCATCTGTGTTATGAACACATGGAGGCACAATCAAGTCGTCAAAGTCATTGTACAACGAAGCTGCCAAGAAGAGAGTTTCAGGCCACTATCCACTGGTGGTGCGTTTGGTGATACTAGGCTCCAGGTAGCTTTTGTGAAGGACGAGGACAGACCAAGGGCTAAAGGAAGAAGCCCTCGTTCTACCGTCTTGTCCTCAGCTTGGGACTGACAGGTCAATGCTGATCCGGACCCTGTTTCACAAGACGTGTTATCAATAACAAATGTTAAATTAATATCATTCGCTCTTAGCCAATCAAATGCCACGATTTCAGTAGCTTATAACAGTTATTAACTTGTTATTTAAAACAAGTTTTATGAAACAGGGCCCTGGGTAGGTATGGGAGTTTCTTGACCCAACTATTTAGAAGGTGGGATAAAAAGTTGAAAGGATAGGTTCATTTGACAATAATGGTTAACATTTAAAGGATAGTCTGGTGGATTGTGTGAAGCAATTTCACAGAAACTTACCTGGAAATCTGCACACTCTATGTCCAGGAGGAATGCCATAGGTACGGTCCTTCGTAGGACAAACATCGTTACCTACAGATGAAGCAGGGATAATCTTTGGGATGGTCTGTACCATGCTTCCATTGGTATGTTGTTTCTTCTTGCACTCACGAAACATTGGTAAGGTGTAATTCAGGCCAAATGAATCTTTACAACATGTTTGTGGCCCTTTGTAATCGTCTGATGCTGCAGAACAACCTGTAAGGAAGATGAGTAACAGTGTGGCACCGTAAATAGAGGTTTTGAAGATGACCCAACCGATTAAAGACTCACAAGACTAGAATGACTGCAGGCCTAATAACAATTCGCTCTCCCTGAGCATTCCGAACACTAGACCGAATGCCCACAAGATGCAAACCAAACGGAAGGCATTGGTCTTTCGAGTACGAGTCAGAAAGTCTGCAAGTACAAAGAATCACAACAATGAAGGTTTTACGTTCTGAGAATTCTGACTACTAGATGAAAGGACCCTGAAACCGGAGTCCCCATTCCAGAGGCAAAGAAGACCGTATTTTCTTTCTTGCTAGCCTTTGATAAACTTCGAAGTTTCAAGTGCGACTAAAAACAAATGTTGTCTTCTCAACTTTCTGACGACTGTTTTCTTTATCACTGGACATGTACAGCGACAACTTTCAAGACCGAAACATTTTGTCTCGTGAACCTGTCACGAAAAGGTCCACTCGTCTTAAGGCCTTAAAAACTATCATTATCAGTAACAACTTGTGTTTTCGGAAGATCCAGATCAAAATCTAAGTACATTGGCAATAACTGAAAAGGCACTATCACCTATCTGTTTACTGGTTCGATGATGGTAAGCGTGTAACTACTGGCTGATCGTGTATAATATATGGATGTTTGCGCATGGAGTAGATCACCTAGGTATGCCGGGGCTTGATTATTGAGACATTTGTATGTGAGAATTAATGTCCTACGTATGAAACGATTATTGAGAAATTTGTAAGTGAGAATTGATGGCCTACGTATGAAACGATTATTACCGCGAAGCCAGTTAAGATCACTGATGAGAGGGGAGATCTGACATGGACAAACTTTGGTTTACAATGAATGAGCCGTGCTGCTTTACTTTTTGGAGGGGTTGAAGGGAGTCACGATCTCGAAGCGATATACCATGAAATAGTGAATTTCAAAAGAACTGCTTACTTTCATCTCACTGGGCTATTTACGAGTGGTGTAGTGTGCCCCCTCCCAAACAAATGACAAGGAGTAGTATTTGTCATGAAATAGTTAATGATTAGGTACACTTATACAATGACTATGGCTGGGGTATCAGAATGCTTTGTTACATACCGATCGATAAGAAGGCTACAATCCCACAGATCTTCAGCAATTTTAAATCCATCTTCTTCGAGTGATGTATTACGAAACAGGTAGAAGTAGCAAGGTATTGTGTGCACCTGACATTCATCTAATATCTGAATGAAATCATTATCGTCAATATTGTTACCATCACCATCATTGTTATCATTATCACCTTCATCACCACCAGCAGCAGCAGTTGCAGAATAATTGTAATTGTAATCATCTTCGTCTGCGTCGTCGTCACCATCTTCATTTACATCATCATCATCATATAAATCATCATTATTATCATTATCATCATTATCACTATTATCAACATCCTCGTCATCATCATCATCATCATCACTATCACCATCAGTATCATTATCATCATTACCATCATCACCCGGATGTAGAATATGCATGTTGTTATAAGTTTGTCAAATGTACAAATTTGTAAAATAATGGATTTATAATCATATTATCACTCCCCACTTACAGAAGAACAAAAAAATTGTCATTTTTTAATCTTATTTTTGAAATGCTTAATTTCTTTATTACATCAATTTATGATTATCCTTATTTGAGGGATCCACGTTCTACAAGCCCCCCTTCTCAATAAATCCCTCCATTTCCACACTTTTTCTTTAGAAAAGCACACATTATTTACAGCAAATGTATACATTCGATTAATAACTTGCAAAATGCTTTATATATACTTTTACTTATGATCGACTTTTTCTCATAATGATGTATATGGATTGTTGTGTTGGAACTGAAAATAAAACTGAAACTGAGAAAATCCACTTATCAAAATCAAAACAATACTTACAACTTCTTTGATCGACAACCTATTCCAGGTTTAACACATGTATATATAATTGTAGCGAACTTTGCAATGATTCCTCTCCGTTTGTTAATTTCATGAAGCTGCAAATGTTTAGGTCTTTATACAGGCCTACTAGCGTAGCTTCGAAACGTTTGGCATATTCATCAGCTTTGTTTATACATGTATTACCTGTGTATTGAATCTAATAAAGGGATGCCGATGAACTTGTACTTATGACGGTTTCGTGAAGCGCTGCCCAGACTCTTAGAGTGAACGTCTCCTGGTGTGCGAACAGACAGGGAATGTGTGTGTGTTCGTGCGTGTGTTTGTGTGCATTTGGGCGTGTGCCAATGTTTGTTTGAAACACCAGCATAATCGGGTTTTTTTTTCCTTTTTAAAACATGAAATAAAAAGGTTATACATAGAAGTCTTGTAAATCTTGTTTCCATAGAAAAAAAATTATGTTCAATTTTATTAGCCTATATTATTCCATTTACTTGAAAGCCATTACATTTTATTGTGCAAAAGTTTTCATGCTCCCATAGAAATAAGAGCTCTCCTCTTTTGAAACACTCGTTTTCACGTATTGTGTTTTATTATAGAATAATAATTACGATATAAATTCCCAAACTTCTTGGTATAACCTTTTAATTTCATATTTTTAAAAGCAACAAAAAACCCGACCATGCTGGTGTCTCAAACAATGGTTGTCCGAATTTGATAGAAATTAGGGAAGGCACCAAAACAATCCTACCCCACCTACTTATGAAGTTGAAGTTGCTAGATACACAGTTCAAATGATGAAGGTAGGTCATTTAGTAAGTTCTGTATATTTGCCCCCGAAAAGAGTAATTTTATGATTTACAGGAATCTACTATCTACAGTCAAAGGCATTGGCGTAGATACGGGGGGGGGGTGGTGTGTGGGGCATAGGATCCCCAATCAAATGGCTAAACTCCACAGAAAAAAACAAAAGATAGCGGGAATAAGAAGGAAAGAAGACACTGCGACACCTCCCACACCCTGTCCTAACCAATGCCAATGGCCCTCTTGATTTTAATTTCATCCATCGAGTAAAGCCTGTGTAGCAGCCCCCCCCCCCCCCCTCCCCCCATTATGCCAATTCCCATGTTACGGTGGAATCGGTTATGGACCTGTTGGTTATTAGCTTGAAAGGACTGTGCTCCCCCTGTTTATAAATGTCTGGATGCACTGATGTTTGTTCAATGCTTGTGGCCAAGAGTAAGCAGTCATTTAAACTGTTTTTGTTTTGTTCTCGTTTCTCATTTGTCGGTGTAAGGCTGGATGTAGCTTCGAAACGCATCCCATCTAATGGACTGAGTAGCAACAGAACGCTGCCAATCCTCGTCACATACGAGCAGGGAATCATCAACGTGTTCGAAGATCACGACCGAACCCCTTTCATGACATATACCGATCCCAACCCGCTCACTATTCGTCATGTTGCAATTTGTAAATATACTACAGAGGGAAGATTTGTTATTCACATCTGTGATTCTTATTAACTCACATACAGTGAATCCGATCGCAAAGACTTGCGAAGAATTCAACCTAAGCCATCACCTATTGAAATGTTCGAATATTACAACGATTTTTCTTCCTTCTCATTTTCTTTCGAGGTATTTATTAGCAGTAACATAATTATACACATACAATATGAAAAAAATCTAAATTTTACAGAAACCATTGATATAATTTTTTTTTCTTTTTTTTCTTCTAGTTACTTACACTTTCCAGAAATGATTTCACCATGAACTTAAAATTAACCCGTCAAGAATTTGCATTTTATTTTTTGAACCTCTGAATGTACATTTGATATAATTTCGATAGACTGTATACTGCGCTTAATTGCAAATAATATTCAACAGATCGTAAGTTACATCGTTCACTTTATAGCCACATCACTAGAATTTTTCACTTGTATATATATTTATCTTAAAAAGGTGATATAATACTATAGCCTTTGAAGGATTTTCCAAAAACATCGAACGAGTTTACAGTTTAATAAACAATAGGTTATTTCAACCTCCTCACACTGTCTACAGAAATGTTGCTGTTATTAAGCACACACCATTTTAGCAAATTTTCATTTGAAGGTAAAATATTGTTCAGAAATTTAAAATTACATTGCTAATCCTGTTATCTCTAATTTTATACATTTGAACTGAAACACCATATTCCAATTGAGAGAGTCTGGTAATGACAAAACATTAGACCTAAATGAAATAGAGAAACCGATCCACTCGATATTGAATATACTTTTTTGTAGTTATAGAACCAAGAGTTATAAGTGCAATTAGATCATCTTCCTTTCGTTTGCAATGAATGTTTTTTTCTAGATCTCATCTCAATAAAAAGATATATTGCCTAATCAGAACATGAATTTTTAGGCGAAATTCTTTGCGATTGTCTTTTTAGTTCTTAAAGAACGAAACCAAATTTCCTCCAGTTATATGTCATTAGATACGCACAACTAAATTTGTTTAAATCACTTAAAGGAATCTTCTTTATCTTTTCTCATGATATCCCATTTGACCATCGTAGTAGAACGATAAAAGCAGCAAAATCAGAATCAATTTACGCACAAGGGTAGAATATATTCATCAAAACAATGAAATGCAATTCGTTTGTAAATCAAGTTGCTTTCATTTGATTCGTTTTTGTCTTATTATGGACTCGTATCTCAATATAAGGTTGAATAATGTATAATGAAAAATAATAAATAACATTTATCTTTGTTTCGATTTCTTTTACTTTACATGTATTCATTAATAAATGTATATTCGTAACTATTTACTTGTGAATGTGCTTAACATAATTATATTATTAATTACTTCTGTGCGCACACTACGTTTGGTAATACTCATTTAAAATCCTTCATAATGACTTAAAGGGATAATTGGGTTCTGTTTTCAGACCGAAAATGCTTTCAAAGAGCATGTTTATTGCTGTTATTCTTATCTATGATATTTGTAGTGCTCTTTAAGAACCTAAAGTTGCTATGAAGGTAATTTTAGACCCCACAATGTGTGAAATTGAGCCAATACGATCATACCAATTCAGCTCCACTTTCCCAAAAACACGGTGACCGTCAATTAATTATTTAATTAAAAATAACAATACATGAGCCGGCTAATTGTGGGTAATATAAGCAACACAACAATTCCAACAAAAAAGCCAACATCGGCATTGACTGAAATAAGACGTAAAAGGCATTATTTCGGTTTTTTCAACGGTTTTTTCAAATTTTTCAAAATATCTAATATTTGTGGTGGTACACAAGTATTAGAAATCGTTATATTTCAGCCGTCTCTGAACCGATTTTGATCAAACAAAGATGATTTTGTCATTTAAATATTATATTCTTTCAAATTTGACACTCAGTTTTTCATTATCTCACAATTTTTTTTTTGTGTAGCGCCCTCTGCAACAGAACTCAACTATCCCTTTAAGTCCAGTTTAGAGTAAAGTTCGACTCAGGATCTTTGTGAAACGCCCCCAGAAAAACTAAATGTCAATGTCATTTTCACCTCAAGCTACTCATCACAAATAACAGATGTAGACGGGGTTGAGTCAGAGGTTTGCGCACAACCATTGTATTTTAATTTACACTCGGTGATCCGTCCTTGCCTGTGTATTACAAAGACGTGAAATAAATTAAGATGATAAGCAATATAAGAGCAGCAATAATGTAAGATGATATAGTATCGACAAGTCAAACACTTCATTCAGGGGGTTAGTGTCCTAGTACATGATTGGCAATTTGTGTGAGCGGCGACTAAAAGTTCTACATTATGACGTATTCAACTGGTTAGGAGTGCGATATTTGATAGTTGGTCTACGTTAAAATAAATGATTAATATATCCGTTGAGTCATTAGTGTACATTAAAACCGTCAAATAAGACAACCAACCTATTAGAGAGGAGGACAAACTTTTCAAAACTTGCTGCGACCGATTATTTTAAAAATAGTCTGTCGAAAGAGGGGTTGAGCCATGGCATAGGCCAAAGGATTCACCAGACTGTTGCTGAAAGCTACCCAGCGTGTGATCCCGGAAAATCTGACTTTGTTCTTGATGAACTGGTAGAAATCGGGGAAGAAGGCATACATGGTGACGGCCACGGCGGTTGGTAACCAGGTCACGATGAAGACAAACACGATGAAGGTCAGGGTTCGCATTGCCTTCTGTCCTTCGGCCCTGGATTCCCGTTGAGGTTTCTTGATGACCTTGTTCTTGGACGGCGCCATGTTTTCGCCATTAGATGAGCCTACTGCGTGCGAAAGGTTGATTTTCGGATCAGTGTGATCAACAGAGCTGTTTTCAGTTCCTTTCTCATTGCTTCCTACGTCTCCGGACGATCCAGACTTCCCAATGTTCTGGGATATGCTTGATATCGCAACTGTATCTTTCTTGGCTGCAGAATCTGCTTCAAACTCCTCCAGACCAGTTGTAGTTACAGTACTCGATTCATCCCCTTTGCAAATGGAATCGGCAACGGACAGTTCTTTTCCCAAGTTTTTCTTCTTTCTCATGTATTTTGAGAGGTGCTTACTGCCGATGTTCTTGACCCGGAAGTATATTCGGACGTACAAACCAGTCATAATGACGAATGGCAAGCCAAATCGGAGAGCAAACATGAACAGGCTGGACGTGTAGGTCAAGGAATAGTTCGGTCTGGAGAAACCAGACGATGTGACAAGATTGTTTGGTTCGATGAAGTCCCAAGCGATGGACATCATCATCCAAAGCCCAAAGGATGAGACCCAAGTGAAGATACTGACCGCTATAGCCTTGCGGATACTCCTTCTCTGATAGTGCTGTATGGGATAGAACGTCGCCAGGTACCTATCAATACAGACCACGACAACGCCACAAACAGACACACCCAGGATAGAGTTCTGAAACCCCATGAAAAAAATACTGGCCACCTTGCGAAAGGGCCAACCGTCATAGAGATGGATCATTGACCAGATCGGCATGCAGATGGATCCAACGACAAAGTCCGCAATGGTCATGTTGAGGATAAAGTAGTTGGTGTACGTCCGCAGTTTCTTCTCCAAGTAAAAAGCAACCAGTATTAGGGAATTGGCCATGACTGTCGACGCAGCCAGTAGCACGAGCAGAAAGAAGGTCAGGCTAAACATTGGTCTGTTGGTGTTGTCTGTGGGTGTTGTATCGGTCATATTGAGGCCGTCAACGATTTCTGCCACGTCTGTAGGCCCGGCTGAAGCGTTGACGATATCCATCATGACAGGTATGCCAGCCCCGTCTGTAGGAACGAAAACAGATACCGGTTGCAGTTACAATTTGTGGATATACTCAAATTTACCAAATGAACTTGCTATTTAAAGAAAGAATTCATATTCATGGACATTATTGCCCGAATTCACAAAGGAGGTTTAAATTTAACCCATTGTTTAAACCCTCATTTACATAACCCATGGTCTAAAATTAGCGCAAAATAAGCGCGAAACATTCAGATGTCCAATATTAGACGCGCGCAAGGCGAGGTACGCTTAATTTGCGCTAATTTTAGACCATGGGTTATGTAAATGATGGTTTAAAACATGAGTTAAATCTAAACCTCCTTTGTGAATTCGGGCCTATGAATGCTAGGGATTTAGTTAAAAGTGCCGTCACACCTAACCACCGATAAAGACGGGTTTTTCCGATATTGTCCTAAAGTTGACGCATCATATAACAATTTAAAAATAGTGACACATCGCTTCAATGTTGGCTCATACGCAAACAGGCCAAACGAATTATGCTACACAATATCACCTATTAAACATAATCTGCATTCCCAATTGACTGCTCTTATTTAAACGGGGAAAGGGAATCTACAATTTACAAGTTTAGCTTTTTTTACTAGATTTCCCTATATTTCACTACAAATATATTTGTCTAATTTCAGTTTAAATACCATGCAATTGTATTTATAAATTCATATGCTATTTTGACTGTATCGTAACTTTCATGGCCTTATATTATGTATTAAAAAAAACCTATTGAAAGAACAATTCGATTCATTCTTGTTCTTATGACTTATGATTTATGTAATGATTGTGAATGTGACATATGAAATAAAACTAAACTGAAAAAATTAAAACTGGAAACCTATCATTGCATTTGAGCGATATTGAGTATTATTCTCTCATTTCCCTTCCCATATATATGCTCTTACGTTTAAATATTTAATGCAGGGTGCTACTGGAATTTATTCATGTTTTTCCTTTTTTAGGTCTTTGCGATGGTTAAACCGGAATGTTGTTTTACCGTTTAAAAATATTTATCGTGTGCGTGATTAATCGCTGAGCTGATTCTTATCAATTACCATTGTCCGTGATGTGTCCAAGGCGATTGCTCTTCCTAAATGTGCGCTGTAATTTCACCTTGCTGCATATCTCTTTTAATATTGATTCGGACATGATTGTTACTTGTGTCGTGATATTTTTTCGGCATTCAAGAGAATATGTTTTTAACTCTGAATCTTATTTGTAGAAAGTAACCCTTCAAATCAATTTATTTGAAGAAAAAAATATTATTAACACTGTTTGGCAGACAAAAGCTGACAAATATATTGACCAAAAAAAATACCCTAAGATTCACTGAAAAAAGTCTGACCCCTTTTTATCAAACAATGCACTAACAAAAATGCCAGCCTGTAAGTTATGACCATATGCTGTTGTGTTTGGATTTGTTATTACGCGATGAAGATATACGTTGTGATCTTTACATAAGAAAGGTCTTTCCACCCTAGAAACTTATTTATTTAGCAGCCCTTTTGCATTTTAATGGAGTAAAGAGCATGTTGATTTTCGACAATATCGCTTTCTCCCATGGATAAGTACGGTTTGAAAGGGTATTTAACGTGGCAAATAGTTGTGCCATATGAGATTACAGTCGAATTTTGCATTTTTTTTCTAATCTTCAGTGCGATGGGCATGATAGAGAGAGAGAGAGAAAGAGAAAAGCAGTTTTGCCATTTGAATTGCGATAGATGTTTTAGTAAAATAAATAAAGTGATTTGGTAGTCGTAAAATACTGGCAGGCATGTTTTTAACGGACATGTTATTGATTTAAACTTAATTGTATGTTTGAACATTATTAACACTTTGGTTGCTTTCTTCGCCCATCTGCATGGTCGCTTGTTTCCCACAAGTACTATTTTCCACATGATAATGTGCGACACAGTGGCTGGTAAAATGACCTATTTCTGCTCTTGATGACAACACTTTTAACACCGGTATAGATTAATCTTGCATTTGAAACAGTGAAACAATTTTGAAAACTGTGGTATATCTTTTCCATATAAATAAATACAAAAAACAGTGGCACATGTGATTTACTTTGTGTAGCATAATTACAAAAAGGTAACATTTTATTTCACTATCAGACCTTACCAGTTGTGCACCTAAAGCATTAATGGAGTAAGTTTCTATACCAGGTACCAATTTACCACATCGGGGTAGAGAGTGGCAAAAGAGGGTAATGAAGAAAGAGCCGACTTTACAGGTGCCGTACAGTATGTAACAATACTTTACAGGAGTAATGGTAATGGACATAAAATTCATTTTGGGGTCGATAAAACAGACTGGAAAAGGCTAATAACGTCGATGGACGAAAGGGTTGGGTAGCAATGTCTTCACCACATAATTATGAAAACACAAAATATTACCATGAAGGCTGTAATGACGATGATGATAATAATACCGGTTTCGTACATAGCGCTTTACAATTAACTGGCCAAAGCGCCTGCAAGATTATTATTGCTCAGGTATAATGTGAAAGTAATATTTACCTGATTAAAATTGATGTAAAGGCTTCCCGAACCTTAAACAACGTCTGAAGTGAAGATCCGTCGTATCTGCAATTGTCTCAGGCGGATGGACTGCCTCATGGACGCGTCGTAGGTACAGCACTGTTTATCGGTATCTCGCTATCGGATCAGCAAAACGACACTACAAGCCTTCTGCGCATGAACAGCATTATATACCACGTCTTTGGCGTTGGAAATACTCGAAATACCCCCCCCCCCCCCTCCTCTGCCACCGCCCCTCAGCAAGGTGATCGCGCAGGCATATACTTTCACAATATCATAATATGAAAGGATAAGTAAAGAAAGTGCCTGGTTTCCGGATTCGGGGATGATTTTAAAGCTCTGCAAACTTGAATGTCCCTCGGCAATGTGATTTCAAAATGCACTCTGTCTAATGATGCTTTATAATATGTATTTTTTCTTTTGACCTCTGGTTAATCAAAGAAACATGGGCTCTCCGCTTTCATGATAAAGTCGATTTAGACGAATCGAGCTAGTAAGAACACATTTTTCTTTTTTAGTGATTTCGTTATGACAGAGGTAGAAATTTGTCTTAATTAAAAGCAATTAGGTTGCTAATGAACTCTTTTATATATTACATATTATTCCTTTAGAGTATTTTAATAACTTTGACATTTTCTATATTATATTTAATGCAACTTACCTTTATTAAGGGTATCGTCTCGACAAATCCTCATGGTTTGTTATGGCCACCCAATTCCAAAAATTGTTATATGATGTACCGCTTTATTGTTGTATCATTTTACCTTATTTTGTACTCTTCATCGATTTATACAGGTAGTCTGT
This sequence comes from Strongylocentrotus droebachiensis, assembly GCA_035222895.1. NCBI lineage: Eukaryota > Metazoa > Echinodermata > Echinoidea > Camarodonta > Strongylocentrotidae > Strongylocentrotus > Strongylocentrotus droebachiensis. The sequence goes on from JAVYIG010017887.1 coordinate 17,292, forward strand.
CATGATTGTATTCTGTCTTGTATATTTTATTGAAATTGAATAAACTGAATTTAATTTAATTTAATCGAATTGAATTAAAGTCAATAACAGTGTAATATTCCAACTGCAGCAGTATTTCAAAGTAATATAAGACATTACAAATATGCAACTATCATATTTTTGTAATTCATTAATCTAATATTTTGTAAAGCTTATTGAAATGTATAATGAAATGCACTATCTTGTTATTAACTTTACAGTCATGATTGTTATTATTACCATCGTCATCATCATCATCATCATCATTTTCATTATCATTAATGTTATTATTATGATGTCATTAAAATTATACTAGTTTTATTATCTTGTAACAGGATAAAAGGGCGGGGCATTATTACTAATAATAACAAAGTAACTTATAAAGCGCCACCTACACTATGTGTAGTGATCAAGATTAACGTGCCACTCCCCTGTTTCATAGACATATGCTATGTTACAGTAACAAAACACTTTGTCCTTCAGATGGGACGTTAAATGGAGGTCATGTGTAGAGGAGGGTCACCACTTTGCATGTTAAGAACCCACTGCACTTTCCAAATAACAGTAGGGGGAAACTCTTCGGTAGTGATCCACCTGCACCTCCCTCCCCCCAATCAGATATAATTATAGGTAGGAAAGAACGGAGGTCACACTGATTCAGTTTGCTGTTCCCCTCCCACGCACAAGACAGTGACGCCCAAAACCTATAAATGATAGCATTCCATTAAACTTTGTATACCTAATGTCGATCAAAATATATCTCTGACGTACCCGTTCTAGAAATGGTTCTCTGTCAAAATGCAAAGCTTACTCTGAAAAGGGTTTTATAATTAAATAAAAAAATAATAATAATTGACTGCCAAGGCCGACATTCATCTAGGGGTAACAAACTGACCTACAAAATCCTTTGATAATGGAAGAAGAAGAAAATAACAAAGCAATATGAAACAAAAACAACAACAACGACACGAGATGACTCGTGAAGAAAATAACATAGTTGTCTTTTAAAGTCTAAGTTAATTTAAAAGAGTAGTTATAACAATCAAAGAAAAGCCACAGCTGGACGTAAAAAATATTTAAGAGACGTATTCAAAATCCCTTTCCTCAAAGGCCAGATTATTATAATGGTAATAGAACGGCATGGAATAAAATAAATATTATTTGTGCAAGAAGGTCTATTTTCCAGTCATGATATTGATTTTGATATTTGAAGAATCTAAAAATAGAATGAGAATATACCAAGTCAGGAGTATCAGTCAAGACTTGTTGTAGCCCATAAACGATATAAAAGAAGGTAAAGAAAATTCCTGTTTCAATAGCAAAGATGCAGAAAATGTCATAATCCAAAGATTTTGTTCTTTTCCTCTTTCGAGGTAACAAAGATAAGAGACAGTAAAGTAAATTTATGCTTGAATAGCAATATGTTAAAAGAACAGGATATTGAGAAGAAAAAAATTCACTGCTTAGACTAAAATGATCAAGGACGTTAAAGCAGAGAGTCAGAAGCAGCCACAAAGTCAAAGACCTTTGTATTTTTTCAGAGCAAATCAAGGCTCTGCCAAGGCATATTTAAAAAAGAAATTGTGTGCTTTTTACTTTTTAAAGATACAGTTGAGTATGATGAAATAAACTATCTTGAAGTAATGGGAGTATGTTGCTTATGTCTTTACAATGGAATAGATTCATATTGCGAGGTTTTTGAATGATGAACATGAAGATAAATAGATCGATCCAATGTACCTTTCAGATACTTCTCGTCGTGGGTGGGAAATTGAAGAGAAATTCCTTTCAGGACACATTTCTGCCATTTTGATTTTGATCCAGACTTCCATATGAATAATAATTTATTTAAAAAAAATGTATCAATCAATTTTCGTCGTTACCATAGAACGCAAACTTTTTGACCAGGGTATTACCAAGTAAATATGTTTCCCCTAAAAGTGAATGAATTACATCCCTCAATCGATATAAAGTTTGCTTAGAGAAGTGGGTAGGTCTGGACAAATTGCAACCGAAATAGATTAATAAAGTAGATATACCTTCGCAATATGTATTAACACCAACAAATAAAATCGATTTCTTTTAAAATTGTGTGATGCATGAACAGACATGACGGAGAGAAAAAAGAAGGGGATACATACATAAAGAGACAGAGAGAAAGAGAGACAAATATACATAGGCCGATTGAGAGGAAGGCAGAGAGAGAGAGAGAGCGAGAGAGAGAGCGAGAGAGAGAGAGAGAGCGAGAGAGAGAGAGAGAGAGAGACAAAGAGACCGAGATACACAGGACAGACAACAAGGCAGACATAGAGGAGAGAGGGAGATAGACAGACAGACAGATAGACAAAGACAGAGACAGAGACAGAGACAGACAAACAGGGCAGACATACAAAGAGAGAGAGAGAGAGAGGGGGGGGGAGAGAAAGAAAGAAAGAGTAAAATTATAGTGTGTTTTTCTTTTTGTTACGGTACGAAGTTTGGTTTTCTTAATGTGGGCAACATAGAATCATGAATCATGGATGCTTTTGTGTTTATTTCTCTGCTACGTTCTTGTGAATAAATGTGTAATGTATGCATACTTCAAATAGATGTAGAGAAGAAGGAGAAGAAAAAGAAAGAAAAAAAGAAAAAGAAAACGAGGATAAATTATGTGGAATAAAAATGAGCTTTGAAACTTTGAACTATGAAAAACAAATTATATAAACTTTGTAAACAAAATACAATTGTTTTTTCATCGATTTTCATATAAGTTTTCTAAATGCATGTGGATAATCTTTTTATTGAACTTGAAGACAAGAAGAGGGAGAAAAAGCAGAAGTCATAATATGAAATGTATTTAAAAAAATTAGACTATGAACAACAGAACTCAAAAATATAATGAGAGTTTTTAATGATCCCCCCAAACAAAACAAAAAACACAACAACAAACAAACAAACATACGTGGCCTAATTAATGACGACCACACTTTGCCTGGGAAGCATTCAATTAATGTGCTTCAAGTAACCAGGTCTCATTGCGTTAATAATAGTGGTATATTAAAGCAGACTTCCACGTGTAAACTAACTACGAAAATGGAAGAACTTGAGAAAAATTCAAATACAGGCTATGTGTCTTTCCGGGCCTCCTTAAGAAACTAGAGCACGCTGCTCTTTATAATTATATTCATCCACGTTTGCACCTGTCATTTGAATGTTTGTTTTCTTTTAGCCAGATTGTGTTTTAGTTATTAGCTTACGATCATTGTTTTCATGTGTTTTTATCTCCATTTTGTCGTCTTCCATATTCTGTATTTCTTACATTTTTCATTTCGAATTTTAAATTGGGATATATTCACATTGAAACGGAAATGAATATATCAAATCAAATCAAATCAATTTTCACATAAATGAATTACATAGAATATATAATTTTCAAGCAGAAATTAGTTTTTTGTATTTAATGAAACTGAGAGCCCCTTTCAGTCAAGAGTTATATTTGACAATAAATTATAATTATCATTCAACTTGAAATGTTGATGGACAGTTATTAAACGTCAATGTTACAAATTCTCTTTAGTTTGACGGTCACACTAAAGAGAGATTGTACTATACTCATAGAAACGTCCTTCTTCAGAAAGTCAGGAAGTCTGTTAAAATGATCTTTAAAAAGCACTTAGAAATTCAACCTCGTTTCTTATTCAATTTGCCTTTTCAATGATATTGGAATGAAGGACTCCCCATCTCAGTTTTCGTTATTGAAAGATAGTCAACAACGGCATTAATGGGTGCTACCATCTGAATGGTAATGTTGTAATGATTTTTAAAAATATTTTCCGGTTTGTGAAATATCGTTTTCTATTTTATTGGAGAGAAGTAAAATTACAAGTAAAAGATCGGCGTGTATTGCAACACAAATTCGAATTCTCCTCCTCTTCAGTAAAAGGGCGAACTATGGCCTAATTCTCTTTAATTATCTTGGCATTTACATTCCACTAAGGGCCAGAGAAAGGTATTTTCCTGCATGTTATATTTTGTAATGTTTGTAAATCTTGATCTGATCAGTATTGAAGTGGCGGCGTGTCGGTTTTGTAAGTTTAATTTAACAGCTAGGTTTTTAACTTTTTTCTCTCTCTTGTCTTCTTTTAATTTCCCCCTCCCTTACTCTTGTCCGTCCCTTCTTTCTTTCTTTCTGACGCTCTCTCTCTCTTTCACCTCAGTCTCTCTCTTCCGCCCCTCCTTCCCCATACCCTCATACAAACCTTTCTCTCTTTCGCCCCGCTCTCCCCTTTCATCTCCCGCTCCCTTTTATTCCCTTTTCCACTCTTTTATTGTTCCAATTTTACACTCTTTCATTCCTTCTTATCCCTTCCACGTTTCCCCTATGCCCTATGTATTTTGCTTGATTCAACGTTCTTCTTTCTTTTTGTAACCCCTTTTTGGTTTCCACTCTGTTCCCCCTCTCCCTTGTCTAACCCCCATCCTCTATGTATCTCTCTCTCTCTCCGTCGATTCCTTATATTACCTTCCTCCTCTCCTATTCTGCCCATCTCTCTCTCTCTCTCTCTCTTTCTCTCCGATGCAATCATCCATTTCCACCCTCCTCTTTCTCTTTTATCTCTGCCCATTCCCATTTCCATCATCAACCCTCCCTCATCACGCCCTCCATCTCGATCCCTCTCTCTCTCTCTCTTTCTCTCTCTCTCTCTCTCTCTCTCCATCTCTCTTGATGTTGATTTCTTATATTCCTTTATTTATCTCTCTCCATGTCTGCCCCTCTCTGTTGCACTTGGTCAATATTCATCTGTTCTTCCCCTGCTCATCCTATACTCCTTATCTGTGTCTATGTCACGTGGTGACTTTTTAAAATTACACTGTTGCTCATAACGGTGGAATATTCTTTTTTATCCCAATTTATGGAATTATTTTAAAAATAATTTAAAAATACTAGATCTAGATAATAGTATACAGTCTCAGATTTTATTGAATAATAATTTGCCAATATATGTTTTGCGTGACTGCTAAAGCATGTATATTATGCTACTATGTTTATTAACTAGGGGACCTATGCCCTTAAGTCATAAATGACAGTAATGAGGATTAATGCCTCACAAAAGGGCTCTGATATAGCACATCGACACGGTGTTGATCCTGGGCCTCACAGTTACGAGGCCATTGCTTTGTCACTGAACCATGACTGTACGCAGCGGGGGCTAGGGTAGGGGGCAGTTTCCATAAATACAAAAAAAAACAGAAAATGCAATAAATATTCAATAATTTATTGCATTCTACCCCGGTCCCCAACATAAAAAAATCCTCTGGACGGCCATGCATTATGGCTCAAGGCATGGGCACACAGAAGATTTTTTTTATGTTGGGGACCGGGGTAGAATGCAATAAATTATTGAAAATTTATTGCATTTTCTGTTTTTTTTTTAAATTTATGGAAACTGCCCCCTACCATAGCCCCGCTGCGTACAGTCATGGTTCAGTGACAAAGCAATGGCCTCGTAACTGTGAGGCCCAGGATCAACACCGTGTCGATGTGCTATATTAGTGCCCTTTTGTGAGGCATTAATCCTCATTACTGTCATTTATGACTTAAGGACATAGGTCCCCTAGTTAATAAACATAGTAGCATAATATACATGCTTTAGCAGTCACGCAAAACACATATTGGCAAATTATCATTCAATAAAATCTGAGACTGTATACTATTATCTAGATCTAGTATTTTTAAATTATTTTTAAAATAATTCCATAAATTGGGATAAAAAAAAATATTCCACCGTTATGAGCAACAGTGTAATTACACTGCTACCTCATCAGAAAACCACACCAGAACACAATTGTTATAGGTATAATGAAGGTTTAATATTCAGCCTACAAATCGTGGCGTCAAAATCAACCGAACATAAACATTTTAATAGAACATAACTTTATAACAGGGCAGCTTCCATCTCGTGAGTCCCTCTTGGTCCTGGTCGCTTGGCCAGTCTCTAGATTGGTATAAATCCTCGTCGACTTGGCAGCTCATCTCTACAGTGTTTTCGATTGGAAACATGAACAAGAAATGGCCAACCTCTATTAGAGCAATCGTTTTAGATTAGTTGTTTTGAAGAAAGAAAAACCTTCATATTTTAAGTTTACTTTAAGAGACGGGATCAGTTTCAGCCAGGCGCGGATCCAGGATTTCTTAGGGGGGGGGGGGGGGGGGATGCCCAAATTTGAAATTATGCGAGCCAAATATTGGTACGTAATGGTGACCAAAAGTGACGTAATGCGGGGGGGGGGGCGAGTTTCCCCCTCCTAAGCTTTGACGTTTCATTATATTATTTGAGAAAGAAGACGATTCGTTGTACCGTTCTCAAAAGGGATCCATTTTGGGACCACTTTTATTCATCTTGTATATTAATGATTTTCAACGCTCATCAAGTGTATTATCATTCATATTTTTTGCTGATGACTCAAGTGTATTTTTTTCTCATAGATGTC
>JAVYIG010017888.1:0-23773 GCA_035222895.1 Strongylocentrotus droebachiensis
GAGACATAATTCGAAAACTTTACAATGTTAACTTTTCTTTGACAAGTTCGTTTTAATTGAAGGTTATAACTTGAAAAACAAAGTATTTAAAAGTTTAAATTTTCTTATCATATATGCAAAATACGCAGTTCATTTAACATTTATGCAAGCAGAAAATCGCAAACTCATGTTTCATGAAGTCTCTATTCTTTGTATTTTCAACGATTAATCCACAACCGATTAAAGGATAGTCCACCCCAGGATTTTCTTTAGCTGACGATATAGACCTAATAATACCATGAAGAATGATACAAGTCTCATTAAAATCCATGATCACATAACGAAGATATATTGGCCTTTTTTATCGAAAATCAGCCGCCCCCCAAATGCAAATGCGTTACATGGGCATGAAACGATCGCCAAAAAATAACCGATAGTATCGAAATTGTGACGTATGTTGCGAGCTGCCTTCTTATTTCGCAGACATTCACTTTCGCTTTCACTTTCATTCATGATTCGTCGTGTCAGTGCGATAACAGTGTACCGCGAGCGAAAGTGAATGTCTGCGAAATAAGAAGGCAGCTCGCAACATACGTCACAATTTTGATACTATCGGTTATTTTTTGGCGATCGTTTCATGCCCATGTAACGCATTTGCATTTGGGGGGCGGCTGATTTTCGATAAAAAAGTCGATATATCTTCGTTATGTGATCATGGATTTTAATGAGACTTGTATCATTCTTCATGGTATTATTAGGTCTATATCGTCAGCTAAAAAAAATCCTGGGGTGGACTTTCCCTTTAAAGATCGAAAGGAACTGTAAAACAAAAAATCTATGCATTTTTTTAAACACTGTTATTCAAGAAAACGAAACATGTTTTATTTGAACTATGTTACGATGCTACGATGTTATTTCAATTGATTGTGTATGATTATTTGATTTGTTCAAAAGCATATATTTATCAATAAATTCATTTTACAAAAAAAAAAAAAGTTGCTCTTAGAGATCATTCTCAACAGAATACAAATTCAAATTGAAAATGAAGTAGGTAAGAAACAGTTTGATTGTAGACCTCAAAGTGGTACTAGACAAGCAATATTATATATGAGAATGAGGGCAGAAAGGTATATTGCAGTAAATAAATTAATATATGTGTGCTGTATTGACTACTCTAAAGCATTCAACAAAATTCACCACAACAAATTGATTGAAAGCTTACAAAAAATTAATCTAGATTGTATTAGGAGCATACGTCTCATATCTAAACTTTACTGGGAGCAGACAGCTGCCATCAAAATTAACAATGAAATTACTGGTTACACACAAATTAAAGAGGAGTACGTCAGGGATGCGTAATGTCCCCATCTCTGTTCAACTTGTGCACAGAGTTGGTATTCAGAGAAATTTCAGATATGAAAGGTGTTAGTATTGGGGGTGTAAATATTAATAAGTTACGTTATGCTGATGACACTACTTTGCGCAGGGAATGAAGCAGATGTACAACATGTATTGGATATTGTAAAAGTCAAAAGTGAAGAGTTTGGTCTAAGCATGAATGTCAAGAAAACTTAAGTCACTGATTTTTAGTAGAACAGAGAATAAGCCTAGAATATGTTTGAAACGTGATAGACATATCATTGAGCAAGTCAGTAATTACATCTACTTAGGACAAAATATCACAGATGATGCCAGATGCGAAGTAGAAATAAAAAGAAGAATACAAATTGCTCGGAATACATTTCTGGCAATGAAAAGGATTATTCACAAATAGAAAGGTGAAATTTGCGCTTAGGTTGAGACTAGTAAACTGTTATGTATGGTCTGTCCTATTGTAAGGAGCAGAAACATGGACATAAACAAGGCCATGGAAAATAGAATAACTTATTTGAAATGTGGATCTACAGAAGAATGATAAAAATATCCTGGAAACAAATGAAAACAAACAAAGAGATATGGCAGGGCGTAAACAAATTGTACTAGTAGGATTAGTTAAGGAGAGAAAATCAAATACTTTGGTCATGTTAAAAGGCACCAGAGCCTCTTAAAGGATGTATTGGAAGGAAGTAGACCTAGAGGGAGACCCAGAATCAACTGGGAAGAAAATGTCAAGAACTGGAGTGGACTAAAACTGCAAGAGTGCACCAGAATGACAGAAGATAGAGTGAAATGGAAAGATGTTGCAATCAACCTCCGAACGGTAGAAGATACTGAGATAGATAGAGTTTGTTACAATACCCTTATGTTCTTTATTCAATAAATCTTGTATTATGGGAAGATCAGGGCCTGTTTCATGGTGTTTTACAACTTACAGCTGTTCAGTAGATTTGCCTATGCTCTAGAAAGCGTATCGGCGATGATATTGTACATTCCTTTTATATGCGTCACTTTTAGTCCATAAGGCTGGAGAAACAAGCTCCAACAAAACATGATTATATTGGAGTTACTCATTTATCTGAATATTTATTTTTCTGTTGGTTCATATATTCCAAAATACAAATTTCCCATACTTTTAATATCCAAGAGGGGGGGGGGATAATTCAAACGACCCTATTTGGGGGTCATCCTATCCTCTTTGGATCACATGCTTTATAAATGATCTTGAATCCCTCCTCAACTCTTTTTCGAATGATCAAGCCAGCCTACCCAGAGTTGTCTTTTTACACATCTGCAGAAAACAGGGTTTGTATGCATAATTGTAGACATCGATCATTGCTACCAAGCTGCCCTCAATGTTTTGTTCTGTCCTCCCACCATTTTTATTCGTTTAAATAAGTCACTAGTTAATTAGTTAGGTACAAACTTGGCTCCAACAGGGAAAGTGTTACCTTTTTTAATACATGGATTGAAACTTAAAACAGTGATGCCGACTGATTTTTTTATGAAATGTATTTATAAAATGTCAATATAGAATATAACATTTGGGGTCACAGTGCCTGTTTGGATCACATGCTTTATAAATGCTCTTTATCCTTACTCAACTCTTTAAGATCAGAGAGCTACACGCCGAAGAGTTGTATTTACAAAGACATAGGAACTATTTGGAGGTTTGTATGCATAACCTGTAGCCATTGAACACTGTTGCCAAGTCCATGTATTTTGTTATGCTAAAGAAGATTTATTTCTTTGTAACTTTCCATGTCCAAACTAAGGCATATTAAAAGTTAAAAACACCTCAAAAGAAGAACAAATTTGATTTTGCTTTTTTATTCAATATTTTGTCCCCTCTTTCCACGTTATTCAGTCCTCGCATAACAGTGTAGTAGGGTTTGACCAAAATTGGATGAAAGCTCTCTATGAATGTCCCGAATCCCCCCCCCCCCCTCTCTCTCCATTTTGCAGTGATTTAAGATTTCAGCTTGATATTTTACTGCGGTTATGTCAGTGTTCATATGCTTCTGATAACACTCAAGCTCTTGAGCATTTTCATAGTTTATTACAATGTTCTTTATTCAATAAATCTCATATAATGGGTAGATCAGAACCCATTTAGTAAAAATGATTTTGAATAACGATTGCCAAAAGCCTACGACAAATCTTGTCACTGCTAGAAAATATGAAATGTCTAGCTTTCGGACCAGTAGCTTAAAATATTCAGTTATACATGAATTTGTACTGTAAAACCTCAGGAAATGTTTGATTTAAAGACACCTTTAAAGCCTGGACATGAATGTTATGAAAATACTCAGGACTGATTAATTGAACTACAACATGTTCAAAACAGAATCATTAGTGAAAAATATCTAATATTAGATATATTACTTGCAGTGCCCACAATGTAAACAAATAATAGTCGAAATAACTCAATAAAATTGAGGAAAAGAATTGCCTTATTTTTATTAAGTAAATATTACCTACGGCATCTTAAGTAGAATTTTACTTATTTTGCTGAATAAATTTTTACTCAGTTAAATCGAGTTACATTAACGTAAATAATTTAAGTATTGTAATCATTTTAGATAATAAAAAAAAAGCTATGATAGGATTACATATTGCACGATTTGGTACCCATCTAATCTAACAAGTAACATCCACTAATCATTCACTACTTCTATTTAAGATTTAACCGTATATATATATCTACCACCATCACAAACTATTACATACGCTTCAATTCGACACATATTGAAAGGCTCCAAATTTTATATATACTTGATCGTAGCATCTTAAAAGGAAAATTGGTTGACAATTTCCTGAAATATCAAGTTTTGATTTGTTTTGAACTGGGTAACAATTAAAAATTGTCTTGTCTTTGCTTAGCCATGTTAAATGAATTAGTAAATGTTTTAAAGTCCTTAAATTTTCATTCAACCACAAAAGAGAATTGTTTTATTTAAAAAAGAGTTTAATTTGGTCTTAATGAATATTCATAAATTATGTAAATATTTCTATTACGCACTGCATCGGTCCTTACTTTAAAAAGATAAAAATAATCAACATAAATTGTTTGAGTAATACGTATAATTTCTGATTTTGAGTTAAAATTACTAAATTAATACAAGCTGAAATTACTTAAAGTTCTTATGTATTTGATTTTACTTAAATATTCCACGTATGTTCTACTAAACTGAAAGTTTGAGTTAGCAAGACTTAAATTTAGTGCGTAAGTGGCAAAACTAATGTTTTCAAGTAAATTCTACATGGAAAAAATACGTAAAAATTACCAATGAACAAATTCTTTTTTATAGTGCACCTCGTTTATTTGAAAGACTTTATCATGATAAACAAAATATTTCATAGGTTTAAACGAAAAAATTAATTTGTTTTTGATTGCTTTGTTCCCTTCCTCCACAAGCTTAAGTCATTTTTATCACATAAAAAGGTATTAATAATAATAATAATAATCATTTTGTTATATAGCGCTCAATACACCGATCCAACAATGTGCCTAAGCGCTTTACAGATATATTATTACCCCGGTCATCGGATTCAGGCTTACCCGCACACAATGTGTGCACAATTTCCAAAACCAAAATTTGAATGAAATATTTTATCTAAACTCTCTTGGCTTTGTTCTTGGAAGAAAAGCAGGATTAATTGTATAACCTTTCAAGTTGGAAAAGCATCTGAAAATATCCATACCCATTTAGTGCAAATTGAATTGAATTCATGGATTTTGAAGATGTCTAATGTTCTGAACATTATAAGAGGCAACGATCTTTGTGTTATGCTCAACCCACAGTTTTTGTGTACAAGATATGAGAAGCCAAGTTATGACCTTTAACGATGGACATAAATGCTTAAAATCTTCTCCATACATGTGAATAAGGTTGGAAGGACATAACATTATAATGTAAATGTGCTTTAATTTTTTTCAGAGGCTAAAGCAGAAAAGAGGAAAGAGGTCTGATGATTTAACTACAGAATTGGCTGGCCCATCCAAGGTTTGTGTGCATGAGATTTTCATTTCCATTTCTTACTTTGGGTCCAAGTTTATACCCAACATGACCTTTTACTATGTGATCAGGCAAGGCATTTCATTGTCGTTAGTATATAATAAGAAATGCCTATCACCTTCAATAAATTAGCTTTGAAATGTATACAATACGAAGGCAACAAGCTGGTGTAATCTGCCTTGTCATAGAAATCAGTCTTCCTTAAAACAATGATCTCTTTTGGTACTTAGATACCAGTCGTAATGCTTTGATATATGATTATATTGGAGTTACTCATTTTTCTGAATATCTATTTTTATGTCGGTCATATATTCCAAAATACAAATTTCCAAAACCTTTATTATCCAAGGGGGGGGGGGAATAATTCAAATGACCCTCTTTGGGGGTCATACTATCCTCGTTGGATCACATGCTTTATAAATGATCTTGAATCCCTCCCAACTCTTTTTCAAATGATCAAGCCAGCCTACCCAGAGTTGTCTCTTTACACATCTGCAGAAAACAGGGTTTGTACGCATAATTGTAGCCATCGATCATTGCGTAGATAGATACCCGGCACAATGTTTAGATGTATGATCGTATGGGGGTTACTTGTCTTACCAAAGATGTATTCTTCTGAAGGTTCATAATTTAAAAACACTAATCCCCCAAACCATCAATATCCCCTCTGTTGGGGGGGGGGAGATTTAGGGTCAAAACAATATATTTTGATCACATGCTTTATAAATGCCTTTAAACCCTTCCTCAACTTTTTTCATATGATCAAGCTTCACAGATCTAGAAAAGAAACATTACAATCACTCAAGGGTTGTATGCATAACTTGTAGCCATCGATCATTGTTGTCCAAGTCCATTTATTATGTTGGTATGCTAAAAAAAATGTGATTCTTTGTATCTTCCTATGTCCATATGTAGGCATATCTAAACACCTCCAAAGAAAAGCAAATTTAATTTTCAGAGGTAGGGGTAATTGTCCTAGGGGGGAGTTTTCCGGGGGGTAATTTTCCAGGGGTTGATTGTCCTGGTACGGCTAGTCACTAAAGTAGAGGACTGCTTGAAACTAATTTCTGAGATAATGGGAGCACAGAAAATCTATTTCCATATCAAAATGCAACGGTACATTGTAGGTATGAGTTTGTGATGGCCAAATATGTATCAGATCAGGTACCCAAAATTTGATTTAAAGGCCCAAATTTAACATAATATTTTAAGAGCATCAGACTATAGTGAGATTTTATTTCTAAAGACATTTAGAAGTGTGCTATACTAAAACACTTGTCATGTCAACCAATATGAAATCATAGTAGGGGGCACCTGAAAGCCCCCCCCCCCCCCCCCCCCACCAGGCGCCCTAAGGTTATTCACAACATCCCAATAGGAAATGCATCTTCTATCAGAAATAGGAAATACATTTGTTTGAAAAATCAAGTATTTTACCTACTCATATACTAAAACGATATGCTATATGATGTGATGAACCCATCAAGGAAAGTCATGGGCACCAGGGAAAGATCCAGTCGGCGACAAGAGGGGGGGGGGCCAAATCTTGAGGGAAAAAAATAGCGCCGACCGTTGAATAAGCGGGGGGGGGGTTCCGGTTTTTGCGAAAAAATTCAGCGCCGACTCAGCCGGTCGGTGAATAAGCGGGGTGGGGGGGGGGGGGGGGTAAAGCACTTTTTTTTTTTCTTCCAGATTTTGGGGCAAAATTTTTACGCCGACTCACCTGGTTGGTAAATAATCGAGGGGGGGGGGGTGGGGGTAAGAGCACATATTTTTTTTTGTCCAGTTTTTAGGGCAAATTTTGTCCCTTTTTTTGGGGGGGGGGAGGGATCAGGGGGCCGCTTTTGTTTTTTGCTTTTAAATTTACGTTATTTTCTTATTTTTTACCGTTTTGGGGGGCTAGGAGGGGGGGCCGGGCCGGAGAAATCGCTACGTGGATCTGGGCCTGATGGGCATCTACGCCTTCCATTAAAATGATTGAGATCCTTTTTTTCTCACTTTTGTGTGTGTTTTTTTTTGGTTGAAAAACGCTGTTCTAGCCTATCTGACTTGGAATAATCCAAGAAAAATTTGACAAATAATTTAGTTATTATAATTTAAATTCACACATCAATTTGTTGGTGTAGGATCTTTGCAAAGTAAAGAAATATCTTATGAGAACTGTTCATGTTTTCTGATTGCATTTCATAGTCAAAGGAGCTAGAAGGAGTTCTACTACACACTCGAAGACTAATTGTGTATGATAGATATAGCAAAACACATATCGGGCCTGGAAGAGAAGGTATGTGCAAAGATATCAGACGAGATTCAAAATCATTACTTGAAAACCCTGGTGCTTTAAAATCATCTAATAACAGTTTTGGGACGTCAAGCTAACCATATGAATGAAAAATTCTTTATTAAACAGACGTACTGTATGACCATGTAGGTATTTTCCCTCTTCTCCCAGTTAGGTTTACAAAATGTTCTAAAAAAATAAATACAAATGACAGGAGTTTCTTCTTAAAATACGTGAACAATAATATATTTTGCCTGAAAATATCTTATGGGCCTTTTCGAGCACTTTATAAAGAATTTATCCACTTTCAGACATAAAATAAAGTAGAACATGTGAATTAAATGTTGAATTAGTTCATGTAAAGGCAGCTGACTTAAGGATGAACGTATACTCAAAGGTACAGGTAAGCAGTAGCTACAACATTTGGAATGAAAATATGCCAGTCTTTTTTCAAAATTAAGACATACACCTAAATACATCTTTGCATGATCATCATAGTAGAGGTGTTGTGGTCTGATAGATATGGTTCGCATGGTTTAGGGATCAAGTCCTGTCGCAGCACTAATACCCTTTGGAAAGACATTAATCTAAAATTTGCCACTCTCCACTTGTGGTAAATAGAAACCCTACGGGAAGTTATTCTTTGTTCCAGTGCTTTAGGGCAGCTTGGCTAAAGCAAGGGTACTAATAGGACTTTCTAGGCACCTTGAGCATCCCCTGGCATATACATAATATAAAATAATATAACATAAAAATATCAATAACCTTAAACACCTATTATGTGTTTATGGTTATTGTTATTTTTATGATGATAATTTTCATTATTTTTATCATTAGTATTATTATTATTATTATTGTTATTGTTAGACATCATTAGACATCAAGTCACAAATTTACTTATTTCCTATTGTTCCCTATGTGGTATCTACATGCACATACAAAGTACCTGTAGTGTCAATCTACAACATTCTGTAATTCAGTAAAATATCTGGATAGATTCGATAAAGTCTTTTAAATTAAAGTTCTCATCGTGCTTGTTAAAATAGTCTTTAAACAATACCATGTTTGTAAACATTTAATGTGTAATGCAGGGTGTTTATCAACTTGAAGGATATGCTAGATAGATTATATGATTGCGTTATTAATTTTTATATCAATTACCTCAGGCTCGCCGCAAGATTTTTATCAGTTATATATAATGCTGTCTAGTGTACATTTCTGTGAATTGGGAGGCCAGAAAAATGGGTTGTTTAATTGTCTTTTTTTATTCAGGCAAGCAATCTTGGCAGGACATTGTTTTGAGGGGTGATGCTGGACTGAAGCTATATGTAATCAATTGGATGAACACCGGCGATGACACTCATCTTGTACTAAGGGATGCTTCTTTCCTCCGAGAGGTCATCTCCATACTGGCTCCGTTGTGTCCGACAGTGAAGCATTTCTCCATTGATTTCCGCGTGATACGTCTAATTCCATTTACCCTCATGCCTATACATATGTCTATGAGATCTGTCATCACAGTTTGCATTAAGTCCGTGATTTATTTTGAAACACTCCAGGAGACACTATTGGAGGTCAGTTATTTGTTTCCAAATGCAGAGAGTCTAGATATGCAAATGGAGAGTGTACGTTCTCCATCCGATCAAGCACAAGTTCCTGAGGTCAATTCATCATCCTCTTTAAGGGAGCTTAAATTAAGATGTGAGGACAAGTATTCACATGATGTTTCTACAGACAGCCTGTTTTTCCAAATTTCTACCTCCTGTCCAAACATTGTATCACTGGTGTTATCTGTAAGAAGTCTATCACACACGTCAGGCAAATTCATTGAATCGTGCAAATTGCCACGTCTGACCAACATCCAACTTGAACCATTTGGGACGGATGATCGCTACAGCTTTGAGACATTAATGAATGTATTACATGTAGTTCATGTGACAAGTCCATGTTTGAATCTTGTTGAGGCAGAGAAGGTGCAGCTAGGAGATGCAGAACTTGCCTCTGTTAAGTGGTCCCAAACATCTACAGGTTATGAGCTACAACTTGAAGGTGCATCAGCAGCTGTACCCATGGCTGACCTAATGCATCTTGTGTCAAATGAACTCGAAGGAGTAACTGTCCTGATATTTGACCGGTGCAAGGTTGACATTCCTCAGAGTACCAGTCATCCAACACAGAGCACAGGGAAAGAGAGTTCGCTTCGAGAACTCAAGTTCTTAAATGTGGAATGCCTGTTGTCTCAAACTGACATCCACAAACTTTCAGAGATGTATCCTAATGTAAATGTCACAGTTGAACATGAACGTCAGGCATCACATGAAGACTCTGAGCAGGGTACGAGGACGCCTTTCAAGCTGGAGAGGGAGACCTCACCATCCTCGTCACCCACCTCATCCTTCTCACTCTCCCCAACTTCTTCAATAGGTGAGTTTATTAAGATTATACATGTATGTATGTTTACACTAATGAATAAAGGCTTGTTCACATATATAGGGATATACTGCAGCAGTTTACCACATATATTCCCTTTTATCTGCGCTTCACAGTTTTGTGTCTTGAAGACATAGATATGCCCATTGGACCCTAGTTGCACCCAGCTACTGTTATATCCATCTTGCAATAATCAGAAGGATGGGGGGGGGGAGGCTGTTCAGTGACTTAAAGGACAATTCAACCCTTGTAATATGTTCATTTGTATGAATGCGGAAAATAAAATAAAAAGAATGGCGAAAGTTTGAAATAAATCAGACATTAATGAGAGAATTGTGAATGTTTGAAATATGAGAATGCGAATTTCAAATTGGCAGTTCGGTCAGTGGATTGTAACGTAGGTGAATTGTTGTTTGGTTTACAACCCGTTCGTCTAATACCTAATTAGTCTATTCCAATATGGCCTACACCGAGTCCGTCTACTATCCACATGGTCTAATTTCCATTTGGTCTTCATCTCTAATAAATCCACTACTCATTTGTTCAATTGTTCATTTAGTCTAATTACCAGTTTGTCTAATGCCCATTTCATCTACTATTCATATGGTCTAATAATCATTTAATCATAAATAATGATAATCATCAAATGATTATTAGACCTTATGGGTAGTAGACGAAATGGGTATTAGACAAACTGGGAATTAGACCAACTGGAAACTAGAATTAATGAGCAATAGACCAAATGGGTTGTATACTTATTTGAGATTAGACCAATTGGCTATTATCTTAAATGGTCATTAGACTAAATGATAAGAAGACAAAATGATTATAAGACCATGTGGATAGTAGGTTGGTAGACGAACCGGTTGTAGACCAACGGCAATAAACCGTGACGTATATAAACTCTTTATATGGGGATGTCCGCCACTACATTCAAGAGGCTTATTTACTGATTCAGCCAATTTGAAGAGCCCATATAATGTACTAATAAGGATTACAAGTTTAAGAAAATTATGATTTTCGTACAAACTTTCACCAGTTTGCTTCTCTGAATTTTCTGATTTCTTTTGGAGTTGTTTGTTCATAAGGTTGGATATCCCTTTAAGTAACATAAAGTTCTGTGAATATTTGTGAATCATGAAATATTGAGAAAACGAAGGTTGTGATTTTCTGTTTGATCATTATCTGTCTGGACACCCAGCAGGTGGGTACACAATACAAAAAAGCCACCGCAATAAACCGTGGCATATGTAAATGAGCCTTTAGTTGGGATATACATTAGGGGGCAGACAATATTGGTTCAAATGAATTTTGAAATATTAGTACACTGTAGTAAATACCATGATTCATTCATAAAATCTTAAGATGTTTGTTACCAATCAACATTTGAAAATCAGATATTACATGCTAATGCACTATGTGTACTTTTTAAGCTGCCCTTTGTTTTATAAGAAAATAGAATTTGTAATCATTATATTATGTCATTATACTATTAAAAGGATCTTTATTCTGAGTCTGTTATTGACGTATTGTATCTTACAGATGAACTTGTGGGAGCCACGGGAGGGGTCCAAGTTCACGAAGAACAGACAGACTCCCCGAACATTGAGGAAGAACAAAAGGAGGAGGAAGAAGAGGATCACATTGCCATGAAAAGCATGCCACATGAAACAGGTTAATGTTGTACTTTGAACAATATCAGCAGAAATTGATTTGGAAAATAAGGAAAGAAAAATAAATGTGTCTCTCTGGTGCGATCTGATGTTTTATGTCCATCACATTCACAGGCCTACCGCGCGTGGTTGTAGCAAGTTGCAAGTTTTGTATTGTTTGGCAAAAGGTAGAAAAACAGGGCAAGTCTGGGTATATTGCAATATTTTTATTACATCTTATTATTTAATTGTATTACAACAATATCCATGACATATTGGTAAAAGTTAATTGTGCTAAATCCTTTAGGTTGATAAGACACCATTCACATGAATTGCTAAATTCCAAAGATTGTACATCTAAATTCATAAATCTTTCCACAACGTAGAGTTTAAACTAATCAATAATTAAGAGGAAATTGAAAAAGATGCCTTTTAAAAGATAACAACTTTAATATTTGTAAGAATGTTCTTCTGTTACACTTATTCTGTCACGAAAAGGGTACTTTATAGTGACATTGCTCTTTGGTGCTCTATTACCTATATTTGATATTTGTCTAGAACCTTGAAGTACAATAAAGTATTCTATAGTTTGCAGAAAGGTTTTATTGGAGATATCTCTTCTGACTTTTATTACCAGATGATGTGAATGTCAAACCAATCAAGATGGAATGTTGTAAGAGAGTTGGAGTTGAAGGTGGCAGACTTCAGCTAGATTCCTTCGGAATTGCACTTGAGATTCCTCCCGGTGCAATTGACAGCGAAACGCCGCAGGAAATTTCTCTTAGTGTCCTGACAGATACTCCCAATCTTGGCAACAGCCAAGAAGAGATGTCAGTCTGCTTTGGTGTACAGTGTTTAGCCCCTGATGACTTGGTTCTTAAGTTACCAGTGACTTACACAATACCTCACTGTGCTGTGATTACACGTTACTCCAGTGTGGAGGCAGTCTTGTACACGGGAGAGGGAGAATACTCACCCGGTAAGTACATCTTAACATGTCTAATTATGCACACTATTTTTTACGCCAGTTTTGAATTTGTGCTACAGTAAAAACTAAATCTGTCATCTAAAGGTACATGTATACTAGCCAAGGAATGTTTAAATGAAGTTTGGTTGTTAAAGTGAAGAAGAAAAAAATAGTAGGTCATACAGGTATCTACTGCACAGTTGCAAATATGTCAACTTAAGCTGTTTAACCTATATCGGTTCATAGATTTCTTATTTTCTAAATTCTTCATTTTTTCCTTCTCAAATCGGCAAATTTAATTAAACAAGTTCCACTTCTTCACAGTTTGAAAAATATGAAAATGTATATATATATATATATATATATTTAATGAGCCATTGTGAAATAAATAAAAAACAAACACCAACAAAATTCTCAGTTTGTACACAAAAATAGTGATTTTATATTCTACACCACATAGCCAATTTAGAGACTTTAATGATTAGTTAAATTAAATCGCTCCTAGGCTAAAAAAAAACGGAACGATGTGCTGCGTTGAAAATAGACTTCCCAAAGTAAAATCACAGCAGTATAATGATAGCTTTTATTACATTTCCAAATAATTATATTTCCTGGTTTGCTTTGGCTTGCTTAGTTATACCGACATACATGTACTGAATTAGGTTCACATGGGAAGGCATATTGATCTTAGATTAAACCCATGTAATAATTTGATTGCAGGGCCATCAGGGAGAAGAGTATTTTTTCAATTGAATTCCTGCATGAATTACATAATTATAGCCTTTCTACCTCTCATATAACAAAAAATACTGTAGGTTCTTTTATCAACATTATGCATACAATAGATAGCTCAATTTAAATGATGGCATGTAATATTCTTGGTAAGTGCATGCATATACAGTCAAACCTGTCTATATCGACCACCGTAGGGAAACACAAAAAGTGGTCTTTGTAGACAGGTGGTCGTTGTAGATCCTTTAGTACATGTTTCAATGAGAAATGATTGTCAAGGGAAACAAAACACGTGGTCTTTGTAGACAGGTGGTCACTAAAGCAGGTTTGACTGTAAATAATAGTTTCTTACATATCTGTTCATATTAGATGCAAAAGTAAAGGAACAAATTCCATTAACACAGTCTGGAATCCCCAACTGCAACATCGAGAGAGATATACTTACATTGCAGATGAATCACTTCTCTTGGGCGTTCATCAGATTCAAGTTCACTGTCTTCTTTGGAGGGAAGCGAATGTGTTGCCTGCCATTTGCAGAAAAGCCACTACCAGAGGAAAGAATTCCTGTCGTCTTACGTGCGCATCTCTACGATGACATCAAAGGGAACAAGAAGGCAAGAATATTGTCTAAATGTATTTGGTATGGTAAAAAGTATAGTCAATGTTACTATGTTGATGCCAATTAGGGGAAACAAGTTTATATACAATTTTGTGTTTCAAAGCAACTTTTAACCTAAGAATAGATATCAATTCTCCAGAAAATCACAAGCTCTGTCATTTAATGTTATCAAACAGCTCTGGCCTATTGAAATCTTATGTCACAAATATGGAATATAATTTCTTAAGATTACGGTACCGTCTTTCTCGTTTATTTAAAAATGTTTGTTAACTTAGGAGAAGAAAGGAGATGTGCTCAATGATTCAGTTTACCGGTATGTGTTTTTCTTATAATTTAGAGATTTGAAAGCTTTACCCTGAAATATCCACCAAAAGTTACGACATACCTTCATTCCCATGTACATTATTTCATATTTGATAGGTGAAATAAACTTCACTATGAGCTCTAGGAAGACATGAATATGACAAGTCAGTTAACAGTATATTTGCATGCATTTATACCAGTATCTGATCAAAAGATAACAGAACATAGGAAGAAGAAAAGAGGGGAAAATTCTGACTTCGAGCCACTAAAAGCGAATATTCAAATCAAATTTAAAACCTTGCAAGTGATATCTAAGTAGTGTTCACTTGACTTTTAACTTTCTGTTTTATTTTTTTCATTTGGTATTATTTGTATTTTGTTCATTTTGTGACAGTTGGTATCCCAGGAAGAAGACATAGTAGGTTTTGCTCGTGTTCATCCTGAAGCAGAGGTTCTTATCAATGTGGCAGAAGTGGACGTCGTGATGACTTGTTTCATAAATCGTGATCCCATTGGAGTTGCTGTAAGTTCTCCTCTCTAATAATGATAATGAAAATTATAACAATTATGATAAGTATACAGTAGGCTTGCGGGTGCACCGAATGAGAGAGAGGGGGAGGATTGAGGAGTCCTGAAAAGGACTCTCTGTAATCTTTCTTGAGGGTTTGTAGTCCTGAAAAGGACTGTTGGTGAAAAATACATGACCGTGTGGGCTTGAGTCATCGGGGAGTGGAGATGGATGGTCTGCTTGTCCGTCTGACTGTCCGTCTGGGCTGGAGTCTCCGGGTTGCGGACTTAAGAGAGTTTCGAATCCATGAGTGGGGTGTGCTGTCGGCGAGACGCTGTGTGTGTTCCCGACGTAGGCGGTGTTGTAGTCTGCTGTCGTCTGCTGTGCTTTATGATAAGATAAATAAAAACAACCAGAATAATACATGATAATGATAATAATAATAATAATAATAATCATAATGAAAATAGTAATGATAATAATAATAAAATTGATAATTTAAGATTTGTCAGGCACCAAATTCACTTGAAATCGAATGCTCATAGGGCACCGATTTATGAGACAAAACACAATTCATGTGTAGGAATAAATGGGGCTGATAAAACGAAAAGAATATTCTTACCGTTATTTTAATCTTCTGGGCTGATATCGCGAGTGGAGGACGAAGCTGGAAAGGGAATCATGCAGAGGAAGAATAGTGTGAGTAACACACATCATGTGTGTATTATGCACAGGGGCGTCGCCAAAGGGGGGGGGGGGGTGTGGGGGGTGCGACACCCCCCCCCCCCCCCCACCTGTCAGGATATTGTCGGTAAAATTGCGCTGCCGTCGGGAAAAAAGAGAAAAGGGGGAGGGAAAAAAAGAGAGGGAAAGGGAAAGAAAAGAAAAGAGAAAATGAAAAGAGAAGAAAGAAAGGAAAAGAAAGGAAAGAAAGGAAAAGAAAGAAAAGGGGGAGGAAAAAAAGAGTAAAAGGGAAACAAAAGAAACGGGGGTGAAAGAGAGGAGAGAGAGGAGAGGTAAGAGCCTGAGAGAGGAGGAGTGGGAGTAAAAGAGAGAAGGGGGTTGTTGGGTGGAGTCGTCTCGTCGAGGGAGCAAGAAAGACACGGGTAAATATGTTGCTATGTCGGGTCAGCTGTGTCGGTATTCTTGCTCGATCCTCGTGTACTATATCAATGCAGAAGTTTGAAGTCGGTGAGATGTATATTGTCGGTCGGCCGACAAGTTTTTTTCCCTACGAACTGTGACTTTTTATCAGCTGTGACGACTTCGAGAGTGACTACAACTACAATACTTGTATTTTCTCGAAGTTTCACTTCCCTATAATATCGACTAAAGAAATCAGAGGTTTAACATTTTAGGGAAAACTAAATTCAAACAAGGTTTAAGAGTCAACAACGGTACGACGAATCGTCTTCCTTTCTCTATATTGTGATGAAACGCCCAAAAAAAAATCCGCGCTTTGCGCGGAAGGGGAAACTTCATTTAGCCGAGTCGAGAACGGTACAACGAATCGTCTTCTTTCTCTAATATTTTAAGGAAACGTCAAAGCTTCCGCGCTTCGCGCTAAAGGGGGAAACTGAATTAAGACAATTAGGGCTTATTAAGGGTCGAAAACGGTACAACGAATAGTCGTCTTTCTCTAATATTTTAAGGAAACGTCAAAGCTTCCGCGCTTCGCGCTAAAGGGGGAAACTGAATTCAGACAATTAGGGCTTATTAAGGGTCGAAAACGGTACAACGAACTGTCTTCTTTCTCTAATAATTTAATGAAACGTCAAAACTTCCGCGCTTCGCGCGGGTGGGGGAAGCTTTATTCAGACAAGGATTAAGAGTCGAGCACGTTTCAACGAATCGTCTACTTTCTCTAATAATTTAAGGAAACGTCAAAACCTCCGCGCTTCGCGCAGAAGGGGGACAACTGATTTCAGATAAGAATTAAGAGTCGAAAACAGTACACCAAATAGGGCTTATTAAGAGTCGAAAACGGTTCAAACGAATCGTCTCCTTTCTCTAATATTTTAAGGAAACGTCAAGCTTCCGCGCTTCGCGCTAAAGGGGGAAACTGAATTCAGACAATTAGGCCTTATTAAGAGTCAAAAACGGTACAACGAATCGTCTTCTTTCTCTAATAATTTAATGAAACGTCAAAACTTCCGCGCTTCGCGCGGGAGGGGGAAGCTTTATTCAGACAAGGATTAAGAGTCGAGCACGGTTCAACGAATCGTCTACTTTCACTAATAATTTAAGGAAACGTCAAAACCTCCGCGCTTCGCGCGGAAGGGGGACAACTGATTTCTGATAAGAATTAAGAGTCGAAAAAAGGACACCAAATAGGGCTTATTAAGAGTCGAAAACGGTACAACGAATCGTCTTCTTTCTGTAATATTTTAAGGAAACGTCAAAGCTTCCGCGCTTCGCGCTAAAGGGGGCAACTGAATTAAGACAATTAGGGCTTATTAAGGGTCGAAAACGGTACAACGAATAGTCTTCTTTCTCTAATATTTTAAGGAAACGTCAAAGCTTCCGCGCTTCGCGCTAAAGGGGGAAACTGAATTCAGACATTTAGGGCTTATTAAGGGTCGAAAACGGTACAACGAATTGTCTTCTTTCTCTAATAATTTAATGAAACGTCAAAACTTCCGCGCTTCGTAGTACTTAGTAGTACTAGCAGGCGCGAAATCTACAGCAAAAACAGAAAGTGGGGAAGAAATCTCCAAGTCACTACACATGTATCTACACGAAGGTACCGATAAGTAGGATACAATCAAGAAGAAAAAAAAGAAGAAGAAAGAAGCCAAATCAAACAGATTTATTTTAGGTTGTGTATTAACTCTTCAACTGATCTGCAATTTCTAATCTATTGATGAAGACCAATTCACATCACAGGCCCTGCATGAGCAAAAGTCCCCCTTGCATTTAGCATGAGAAGAAGGAGTCTCCAGAGTTTTGACAGCGTCAAGATCTGGACAGAATGTTATGATTGATCATAATATCGTACTGTGGAGCAGAGTCATGGACTCAAAAAAATCAAATCAAAAGAGTTTTGAAAGTAATGTACTCACCCATGGGCAACCAATGTATTGCTTTTATTCAATTTTATTTTATTCAACAAAGCCAAAATGAAGAAAACAGTGAATACAAAACAACAGTCATGTTTTAGAGAGAGTCACATCGATACCGGGAAAAGAAAAAGATTAACTGATGTAATGCAAAGCTTTGGGAAATTTTGAAAATTGAATGGATGGATGGTAATTCTTCGGTAAATTTCAAATATTTCAAATAGGGCCTTAGGCCATTCCATGGTAGCTGCGACCATGAAAATCTCGGGATATGCTGATCTGATATATAATTTCCAAATGGGAATAGCAAATTGGTAGATTGTAGTCAAGAAACATTGTTTTAAAGATTAAGTAATATCAGTCTTGAGAGGGCACTATACAACATAAAGAGTTTATTATGTAAAATTTCATCACCTTACACTCGATTTTAACTGCGACAACGATCATTGAATATTGTAAGATCGCATATGCTTCCAATATGTTCATTTGAACTAAATTCATGACCCATACCAAAACTTTGTATTAATAATAATAATAATACATAAGATTTATAAGGCGCCAAATCCACTTGACAGTCAAATGCTCAAGGCGCAGCTTGTGCAATAGATGAAATACGTACATGATACCTTTAATAATAAAACCTGAACCTTTTGGTTGATTTATTTAGAAAGCGCAAATAAATGTCACACATGTACCCTTTTTATACAATGTTTATGTATTTAAAGAAAAGAAAACCATGTTGGTAATTCTAGGCTCTTCCTTTCGTAGACTGTCAAGTATGACGAATTATGGAGAGGACACCATAGGATGAAGTCCTTTATATTGGACCTGAGAAGCCAGCCTGATGAAAGAATAATAGTGACCCTGCAAGTAGGACAGACAGGACATTCACTGGAAGAACTGCATTGTATATTCAAGTTTACAACTCCTCGTAGATCCACCAGTCTCCCAACTCGTGGCCAAGGTATTCATAGTTGTGTTATTGAGACAAAGTTGGCATGATTGTTGTTTAATAACAAAAGCTATCAATGCAACATGTAGCTGTGTGTACCCAGTGTAATATTATCGTATATGATGTATTCTGTTCTCTCTGTGATTCGTGATTTGCAGCATTGGTCATCATAGATTTGGGGAGGAAAAATCCTATACCACACTGATAATGAAAAAAAAAAATGAAGTCTATATATCGCTATTGTGTTCTCCTTTTGGAATCTAGAGTTTCTCTCTTATTTTGGATATATCAAAGTGAATGAAGCAATTTAAGCTGTGATTTGTGATCACAATAACGAACAAATTTGTCCTTTATATATTTTTCGTAAAGAAAATCGGCCTTTACGCCAGATACATGTATTTCGTCTGGAGCCATGAATGTGTACAATGTGCATTAAATATGCGAGTTTAAACAGACTTATCCTTACAAACTTGTATGGAAATTTCTGCTTCCCTTATGAAACTTCATCATCTTTGATAGGTACAAAGCGAAGGAGTATTATTTATCATAATATAACTTGTGTATGCACTGTAAAACGTAATTTCGTTTTCTATGAAAATGTGAGCTTTCCAGTTCCTTATACAGCAATTCATTATTGGACTGGTACTCTTTTCCTGATTTCGAATATTTTGTAGAACAAATGCAGGGTGCATCAAGTTCACAGACACAGCAAACATCGCACCAAAGTACAGATGAAACTCAGGAGTAAGTTATGATCATTTCTTTCACTTGTCGTACTGCCAAATTCAGACTGATATCAGAGCATGTGCAGATACAAATCAGAAATCATTAATGTTCTTGGAGGAGGAAGGAACGAGGGGCCAGGTTGACCCCCCCCCCCCCCACCCCCAACAAATTTGCAAAAAAACACAACAACTTATAACGTATAGAAATTATTGCAAGGTAAATGAAAAATTTAATTGCCACAAAAAATGCATGATTACAGTGTGGACATTATTTTCTTGATTTTTTTTTGCTCGGTTGCAATGTAAATTTGCAATTATAAACAAAAATTCATTAAGATAAAAAAGGGAAGGGAAAACTGGGCCCACATATCTTATACTTAATGTCCAATATATATAATTGATTGCGGTTAGAACACTGTGAATTGAAACCAGTTTGAGGCTCACTCAAAAATAAATGATAATTTAATATCACTGTTACTCATGGCGCATATTATATCATATACAAATTATAACATTTCAAATTCAGAAGACATAATCATACATAAGATTTGTAAGGCGCCAAATCCACTTCAATCAAATGCTCAAGGCGCTGCTTGTGAAAAAGATGAAATACATGATAAATATATACAAAAGTGCAATAGGAAAGGTACGAACATTAAAGGTAATGGTAATCAATTATATGCTTTTTAAACAGAGTTTTCTTAAGATTTTTTTTTTAACACTTCACCAGAACTGTATTTTTGATCCATTGAGGGAGAGTATTCCATAATGAAGGCACAGCATGAGTGACGGTTCGCTCCCCCCACTTTGTTTTAATCCTAGGAATAACAAGTAAGCCATAGTTTTGAGAACGTAGCTGTCTAGAGGGAATGTAATGCTTGATCAAGCCGATGTACTGCGTAGCAAAGCCGTGCATACAGTGAAATAATAACAAAATAATCCTGAAAACAATACGTTTTTCTACGGGCAATCAATGGAGTGATTTGAGGACTGGTGTGATGTGACTGTACTTGTTAGAGAGGGTCACAACACGAGCAGCAGCATTCTGTATTTTTTGTAATTGTGCGAGTAGGAAAAAGAATATAACAATTATGATAATCTGGGTTTACATAGTGTTTAATACCAACAAAACATATTTAGTGCTTTACAGATATTACACCGGTCATCGGATTCATTTACACACACGATATGCACGTCTCCACCCCCTGGGGAGTATTCCATGATCTTGGCACTGCACCCTGCCAAGCAAATTGGGATCAGGCAAAGATTTGTTGCTCAAATACACGCGTAGCCTTTGGCTGCAATTTTTTTCGCAACACCTCCCCCCCCCCCCCCCCCCTGCAGTTACTACATGTAATTGTAATAGAAACAAACTTTAAAAAAAACATTTCAGGTAGACAGAAAGGCTTTTAACGAAAAGCTGAAAGCTGTTGCTCAAAGCGTTGTCAAGCCTGAAGATATAGATAATCTCGCGACAGCTCTTGGTTTTAAACAAGAAAATATCCAACGTTATATTGAAAACAAACATGAAGAATGCAGGAGTATCATACTGGGGTCACTATCAATGCTCCAAGACTGTGAAAAGAGGGAAAAACGGGCCACAAAATTTGAAGCTCTGAACGATGTGCTAGAGAAAGTTGGTAAAATTCTTCTCGCTGAAGACCTATTTGGTACTTCATGAGATGCAAATTATGCTTCTCCGTTGAGGACTGCATTGTTCCAATGATATATATATATATATGAGAGTAAATGGAAATGGTTTCAAACTTACCGCAATGAAATGCCCCTTCAAATGATACCAAATACGGTATATGTTTACCAAGAAAATTTTGAGTAAATTGCATTTAAGCAATGGTGTCAATACAGATTCTGCTGGGTTTCGGCCCAACACTTTTTTTTTTAAATTTATTTATTTGCGACCATTGAAAATATTGAAACGAAAGATATATATAATTATATTCCACATACTGAGAATTTTGCTCTACGATTGGTCAAAAGTAAATCACGTGATGAAAGATAGTTCGCCCATCATTGCTGGAGGAAGCAAAAAGTTTGTTACACTGTGCAACGCAGTTTCACTGAAGATAGAAGTCCTATCTACACAGTGCAAACGCACTTTAATTGTATACGCTGCATATTGCTCTCCTCTTTAAGCGCTTTAAGTGTGAGTACGCGAACTTAGGCCACGCACGAAGTATATGGTCACACCCTGCTGCATACACCGAGTACGTATCGTACACCGTTTGCTAGCTGTTAATTGATGACTTGTTGCTCTAAAATGACGGAAGAAGTGATTTTTCAGATGTGGAATATAAAGCAAATAATCACCTTTTGGTTTCAGGCGATTGCAAACTATAACTTTCTATCTTTCTTCAGCTTCACGTTGGAAAGATAGCTACATCCAGATCGCCTCGGAAGTGATAGTTTGTCCCATCACTAAGTGACTCGGGCCTCAATCAATGGCTAGACAGTGATGTGTGCTATTTGAGAGATTCCGCAGCACCCTGTGCAGCCTTGGATCCTCAGGAGTGGGCTCCCTCCCGTCACAGACGGGTTGGAAGTCGTAAGAAACGGTATGACCCTCCCATCCAGGGCACTGTCTGTTACTCTTGAGTGTTTACTCGAGTGAATCCGCCTTCCTCCGTGCCGCCTTGATACTTTAGAAGTACACTCTTGCTAGCTATCTTGCTCCCGTCCCGCGGGTAGTCATGGAGTATAGCCATGTTCCGGCTTTGTCTCGGTCATGTCTATCTCTAAGTCGATGTCTGCCTTGGGTACACATTAGACTACGGCTGGGAGGAGGGGTACGGCCTCTTTTAGACACCAACCCTTCTCCGTTGCCATCGATCAAGCTGAGCCTCTCGACTACTTGAAGCTCTTTGCTGAGAGAAGCTGGGGGGGGGTAGTAATCACTAGCCCTCTCGGCCGACCTCTGGTGGTACAGGCCTTCCTTTTACGCGGTCGGCTCTGTCTGGACTTTGGAGACGAGCGTCCAGGGCCTAGGTCCGGTCCGCCCAATGAGGAGACTAATGATCATGGTTGCGCCCGCCCCCTTGGGGCCAGGTTCTCCACGTAGTTGATTTTGAGGGTCAGGCTGATGACTCTCAGTCACTAGTCGGCGCAGCTTTTAAGCCCCTCATGGTTTGGCAGCCGACGTGCAGACTCTCTTGGAGTCTTATTTACCGGAGGCCTTCACACTGCCAGGTAGGCCCAGACTTCCATTCTCCGGTGATCTCCTTCCCTTCTAGTTTTAACGGGCACCACCCTAGCTCAGCCAGTCATGTAGAAGTCATTACACTGAGCTCCACCTTTGGGTCAAGCTCTGTGTCTTAGGTTGCGATGCAACGGCTTGCCATATTCTTGTTGGGAGTGGCCCCGGTTTCACGACGTGGTCACACTGAGCTTTTTTCTTGGGCTTACGAAGTCTAGTATGACCGCTATGCTCACGTCTCCTCCCGTACCTGCGGGTAAGAAGCGCAAGCGTTCTGACATCCAGTTGCCGACTGGGTCAAGGTAGAGGAGAATAAGTTAAGG
Source organism: Strongylocentrotus droebachiensis (assembly GCA_035222895.1). NCBI lineage: Eukaryota > Metazoa > Echinodermata > Echinoidea > Camarodonta > Strongylocentrotidae > Strongylocentrotus > Strongylocentrotus droebachiensis. The sequence goes on from JAVYIG010017888.1 coordinate 23,135, forward strand.
TAGAGAAGACGAGTTAAGTGTTACTTCAGTCGGTGAGTGTGAGATATTGGTCTTTTGGATAGGCGTTTGCCTGGTAATTAGGAGGTATCGGGTTCGATCCCAACGTGTTTTTTTTAATGTTCTCTAGCTGCTCAGGCTGGGCTTCGTGGCTTCTTGATGATTTTGGTGACTGGGCATACGGCATTAGGGGTAGCCTCTGCCCCTTCCCCGTGCCTCGGCTAGTAATAAGCCGACCCTAGTCACACCTGGCTTTGGGTTCGTTCAGATTTGGCTGGTGTTGATGCTCCGGCATCCAAGACACTTTTAGGTCCGGGTTGCCTGGTGCTTTTGGCCTTCCACCATGTGCCGTTGGCCGGTTGGTGGGAGTTGGGCCTGTAGCTCCTGGCCTTGATGATCCTACAGATAGGGAGTCAGCAGCAGCTTTGGGCACCTTCTCTCACCCGTGGGGATGGGTGACCCTAGCCCGTCGGTTTAACGGAGACTTTTTCTTGCGGTTGTCTTCGGCATCTGCAACGGGGTTTCAGTTGAGTTCGCCACTCGACAGAAGGTTGCTGACCACACATAAGCTTTTTCGCACCAAGCTCTTGCAGCCTCTGATGGGGTGAGGCATGGTCTAGTGGTGACCATGCTGAGCCTATT
>JAVYIG010017889.1:0-23772 GCA_035222895.1 Strongylocentrotus droebachiensis
AAGGCGGAGGAGGAGGAGGAGGAGGAGGGAGAGGGAGAGGGAGAGGAGAAGACGAAATCAAAGCGAAGGATTGAAAGTGACAGTGAGGATAGTGATATTGGAAGGAGGAAAAAGAAGAAGAGCATTGATCTCCAGCGATCGTCTCTGCGTAAGTTATCTACGAGGATCGACTATAAGAAAATGGCGGGGGAGAGCACGGAATCGGACGATGATGGTAAGAGTGAGCGAGATCAGGACTCGAACAAAGAGAATGAGGACGAATCTGGCGAAGAAAACGAAAGCAGTGATGAGGCTGTTAGCCAGAAAGTGAGGACTACCAAACAACTCCCCCATTCGCAAATGGGACAATCTTACATTCCAACCACCGTCAATGGGGGTGCTAGTACAGGAGGCCTTCACGACGGGGCCGCTTCACCGGGAGAGGGGGGTGCTAATGGTGGCGCGATCGGAGGGACTGTAAATGGAGAAGGCGAGGAGGAGGACGACCTTTTACAGGTCACCGACTTAATTGATTACGTGACGCAAGACATTTGAGGTCAAAGGTGAAAGACTGATCTTTCTATCTGTGAGGAATTATCTGTATATAGGTATTTTGCGGGATATATCAATGTAATTTTGTTTTGTGTTTTATGTCAGATTGTGATTATGTTGTCTGTCAATCATGTTAGCTTTTAATTGTGAAAACAAAATTGCCTCAGAAAATAAATAGAAGATGCAAAAAATGATACTGCCAAATAATGGTCTTCAATCATTTAAACACTGATATAATCTTAGTCTGTCTTGTATCTGAATTGCCAAAGTATTGTAAATCACTACTAAATTTCATTGGTCAACAGTAATTAATTGATTAGGATGCATCTATCCATTTTTATAATAGTTCAGAACAAACTACTGTTAAATCATCATCATACACATTCAAATCAACTTATCATGTAGAAATGCTGAATGAAAAAGTAAAAGAAATGTACTTTTCCATTTGTGCTGTAGATGAAATATTACTTGCCTACGTTTGAGTACAGGAATGGTTTAAATAGCATTACAATTTTTTATTGAAAATTAAGCCTCCATATATGCTTCAAAATTGTATTATGGTTAACTAGTCATGAACAAAATTGTGATTAATGGTCGATCTGCCATGTGCTTTCTGATCATCTTCTTTTGTTGGTGCAAACTGTGAGGTCATTTTAAAGGCCGTCTTTACTAGTGTGGACAGGAGGGATTAGGCCACCCAGCAAGGTCACTGACAGGTGGCTATCTCATCAACTCAGCTCTCAACTGACATAAGAAAAAGAGGATCATGGGGGACCAACAGGCACCGATTAGGCATTGTTTTCTATATAGAGGGAGCAAGTAGCTACAAGTAGTACAGTGGGGTTTTAAACTATTAGGACATTAAACTGTTATAAGTATTATTAAGGTGATAGATTTTGTTTATTGGTTTGTTTTACCCGACTGCTACGAAAGCATGAAAATTCTTGTAAATACGCAACCAGAGGCCCAATGGCTGTAAGTCCTCTGTGAGGGACTTGGTAATGAGGATTAATGCCTTAATACCAAAGGGCACGAGCGCAATACCTTGGTTTCGACAACTCTTTTACCACTGAGCCATGGCGCCTCTTAGTATGATAATAAACAGAAAGTTTTAAATATTCATTGTTTGAAACAAATTTCTTTTTGTTATAGCAGTGCTTTCAATCATCCAAGTATATATACAGCTCATTGATGGTGTAAAATGTGAGAAATCTCTTGAATAAATGCTGCAGATCATTGCATCTAGAAATGTAGTTAGATGTGCTTCCATCCCTTGAATAGGATGTAAAATGAAGGTCCTGTGTGTGTGTGTAATGATGAGTCAAACCCATACTCTATGCATTAATTAGTAATGATTGAATATCGTCCTGGAACATGTAGAAGCCCGACCTTGTCAATATGTTTTTCTTGCAACGCGCAACTCTATTGGTCTCTGTTACATGTACATACAATCTAATTGGAGTATTTAAAGAGTTAACAATGAGCTACTTCATTTCTACAATACTGCTTGAACGAATACTTTTATCTCTTTCTCTATGGGTCTCTGTTACATAAAATCTGATAGCAGTACCGTATTTAAAGGGAATGAGCTACCACATTTCTACGGTATTGCATTTAAACTATTACTTTTCTGTCCAGATATGTCAAAGGATGACGGCACAGACTATTCAGTGTGGAAAAATATATGTAGTCCCAAGCCCAAGTAAACCCTTTCTTGAGGGGAATTCCACCCCCTACCACCCTTTTAAGACTAAATCACCAGAATATGTGCCGTTCATTTGGTTATATAATTACAACATGTGTGAATGCATAGAGTCACTGCTGCGAAATGACTTTTTTAGTGTGCTGTATATCAATCTCCTAACAGAGAATAAAAGCTTAATTGGGTAGCCTTCAATTTCTGATTTGTCTTGCTACCTGCTTTCCTTGCCCATCTTTTGTTCATTACTTGTTGCTGTGTCAGGCAAGGTATTCTCTCATCAAGATGATCGGTTTAAGCAGAAGTGCGCAAAAATCATTTGTTATTGTATGACCTCAGTTTGGGTTCGATAGTGTCAATTATCCCATTAGGATGTTTGTTTTGATTAAGCCTTTAAATCAACTTTCGGAGAATCGACAGGAAATTGTTCCTTCCTCTTATATTGGAATAAAGGCCACAACAATGGAAGGAATGGAGTTAATTTAGGAATTCCTTTTACATGCAGAGTCGAAAAGGGCAATAACTTGGTGTGAAGATGAAATGTGGTAATGAGATCAAATAGTATTATTACTTTAGCTACCAGTTAAATTCGTTTCAAAAGATGGAAGCATAAAACCTGCATTTTAGGACAACTGCCCCCTGTTTCGGTGCAGACAGAGAGTGGTGTAGAAAATACAATGTACACCCAGGAGAGGCACATCTCCCTGATGAGATATATCTTTGTAGAAAACTTTTCAAGTTTTTACTTGTCATCCATAGTTATGAAAACGGAGATGATCGAGATTTAGATTTGGATTTCAGTGCTTTGATTCTCATGTTATACATCCTTACTGTTTAATTTTGATTTTATATTTTAAATTTCTTGTTGAATTGTTCTTGAATCGAGATCCGCCATTATATTGCATTCCTGTATTCTGTTATTTTGTTTTGTTTTATTAAGTTTCCTTACGTCATCCCATTTATGCATTGCATTCCCTCCTAATTATTATTATTATTTTTTTTTTTATAGAGTCTTATTTTTACCAAAATTGGTAATGTAAATTTATATCCTCAATGATTGTATTTTTCAATTTCAAATTGATTTTGAAATAAGTAGCATATTGACCTTATTATTTAGGTGAAAAGTTTGCAACTCAAAGTATTGGTTGTGCATTGTTCATGCATCTAGCAGGCTTTTTATTGTTGTTTTCAAAGGGCAATCCAACCTTTGTAATAAGTGTATTTGCGCGAAGACAGACAAAAAAAGAAAAAGAAAGCATGAAAGGTGAAAGTTTGAATTAAATTGGACCAATGATAGGAGAGATATGAATGTTTGAAATATGAGATCACAAAATGTATGCGAATCTCAAATTGGCAGTTGGTCAGTAGATTGTGACTTAGACATGGACAACTCAAATGAGAGCTGTGGTTTTTATTGAAGATGATTTCCAGCAAGTTTTTGTGAGTTTGTTTTCATGTTAATGGTTCAAACAATCGATCTACTGCAGGATATTAAACAATCCAGAATGAATTATAGCCATGTTCTTTCGACATACAATTCCCATACCAGAGCTCAAGATTAGCTTCAAAAGATTCATATCTTTTGTATTGTTTGTGAACTTTATTCTTATTCTTCTCTGACCCTCTACTTTCTGCAAAGTTAGTTATCTATTAAGGTTGGATTTTCCTTTAATTGTGATTTATTTTCATTCTATGATGTACATATTGTATATGAACCAGCTTTGTACAAAAAATTGCAGTAAAACGTGGCTTTCATTTTTGTTCTGAGATAAACAACATGACTAGTGAAAGGAGCCATTAAAATGTACATGTATTATGTATATTTATGCATTCAAAAGTATTGTTGTCTGTGTCGTTTGTTGTACTTTATGAGAAGCATAGTTATTCTACGGGTATTAGTAAATGTACCATGTTTCTGAAAGGATGGTATTTCATCTCCCCATCATTCACTATCTCTCTCTCCCTCGGTCCTTCTGCTATTTCCGTCTGTCTGTCCATCTTCTCTCTCTCTTCCTACTCTCTATTTCTCTATCTCTGTCTCCCATTCTCTTTCTCTGTCTTTTAGCCCAATACCTCTCACTCTGTTCTTCCCTCCCCACGTTAAATCCACTATATTTCCCTTTCTCTCTCTCTCCCTCCCTCTCTCTCTCTCTGTGTTTGTTCCCATTTTAAATAACTAAATTTGTATGCTCTAATTTATCTTGGTTTATATATTCTAATCTGTCTATCAGTCTATCTCTCTACCATTCTATTTGTCTATTAGTCCGTCTGTCCATCTGTCCAACCACTCCTTACCTTAATCGCGACGGAAGGCAACATGAACATTTTCCTGTATTGAATCGAAACAATAAATAAATTCATCTGCAAGAACTAACTAATCTAGGACTCATAAGAACCCTCACGCCATTTACGGTCATCTTCACAATTAAACATCGTGTCTACTTCGGTGTCGACTCTTTCTAATGGTCATCGCTCTTTTTTGCAGAGCTTCTGCTGAACTTTGGAACAAACTACCTTTTCATGTCAAAAACTGTCAGACTGTCAACCAATTCAAAACTTGTCTTATCTGAATTAGACTCGAAAGGTCAACAAGCTGACGCACTTCCGCTGTTTAATGTCCAGTTGATGCAATGTTTATTTGAATAGTTTCTATTCCATTTCAATTTGTTTATAATTCTCTTTAACTGTCCACACAGTGTCTACTATTCGCGCACTCTGCTTCTGAAAAACGCCAGCATAATCTGAAACGGTATGGACAGCAATAAACGTGGTATTTAGGGTAAAGATGTGCTTATAAACATGCAATAATGATGATGATAATAATAATAATAATAATAATACTTATTGATGTTAATAATAACAATACTTCATAAAAAAAATAACATTACTAATAATATTAATAATAATACATAATAATGAATACAAAAACTAATGATAATAATGATAACAGTAAACAAAAACAAAAAATAATAATTATGATAATAATGATATGGATCAAAACAATGATAATAGTAAATATAGTAATAATAATACTAATAATAATGATCACAAATGCAATATAAAGCGCGTGTTTCTGGCACCATAATTACTGAGCGAAGAGTATGATGCGAACAATGCCTAAAATTTAGTTTTGTTTCATGTCATGTTCAAAGCCCATGTAAATACAATTCGTAATTATTTCACAATACCTCAACATTTGGGTGTTTTCTATTTCGACCAGCCTTTTCATTGACAAACCACTGACTGTATAACAAACAAGTAGGCCTAAATGATCTCTAAACTAAAAGTAGAATGGAATGGAATTGAACGACTCAACAGAATAAACAGAATGAATTATTGATTAAATAAATTTTCCGTCCACGCTCCGCTTAGTGGCCAATTTATTCTGTAACCTTGTAGGAAAGAAGATGTGTTTGTTTATCGGTCAAATAAAATTTTCCACCGGTGCTCCATTGACATTTCATTTCCTAATATTTACATGGTCAGCATATAGGTAGGTGGGTAATTTATTCGCGTAACTGTGCAATATGTTTACATCTATAAATTATGTTTGACTTTTCTCCCCGCTCTCTCTCTCTTTATCTCTTCTCTCTCGTCTCTCTCTCTCTCTCTCTCTCTCTCTCTCTCTCTCTAGTCTCTCTCTCTCTCTCTCTCTCTCTCTTTATCTCCCTCTCTCTCTCTTTATCTCCCTCTCTCTCCCTCTCTCTCTCTCTTTCTCTCTCTCCCCCCCCCCCCCCCTCTCTCTCTCTCTCTCTCACTCACTCTCTCTCTCTCTCTCTCTCTTTCTAAGTATGCTCTTTTTTTCTTTTCTTTTTTGAATGTATTACTCATGTGTACGTGTATGCTTTCATATCTCGCGGACATCAATTTTGTATGCTCCACTTTATCTCGATTTATTTATTCTAATTTGCCCAAATAAAATTTTCCACCGATATGCTCCATTGACATAACATTTCCTAATTTACACTGTGAGCAAAGATAGATGGGTAACCTATGCGCGTGACTGTGATAATATATGGGGAAGATGGGTGGGTATTCCCACTCACCGATATGGATTCCATTTCCCAGGTCCATGTGTATTCTTCCGTTTAACCTGTGGAAATTTACGGTGACGAGACTAAATTTTGATGCAAGAAAAAAGAAATCTAATTAATTGTATTTAACAAGTAAGAATGGGCGCATGCTGTAAGGGAAAACTCTAACAATAACAATGACGAATGGGGGTGGGGGTCCAACCGGCCCTTGCCGATAATGAAAGTTGAATAATTGACTATACGTAGATGCCTTAATACGGGGGAGATGGGTATTCCCACGCAACGATATGGATTCCATTTCACTGGCAGGTCAGGTGCATTTTCAGTTTACCCTGTGGAAATTTACGGTGACGAGAATAAATTTGATGCAAGAACAACAAAGAATCGAATTAATTGTATTATTTCATATATTTCAAGTAAGAATGGATGATGTAAGGGAAAACTCTAACAATAACAGTGACGAATAGGGGTGGGGGTGCAACCGGCCCTTGCCGATAAAAATGAAAGTTGAATAATTGATTCGCCTATGCCTTAATACGGGAAAGATGGGTATTCTCAAGAATCGACATGGATTCCAATTCACAGGTCAGTCAGGTGTATCCCCCCCCCCGGGGGGGGGGGGGGGGGTTCTCACATATTAAGACATACGGGGTGTGCCGCTCTAATGGGTAACTTTTTCACACAAAAAATCCTAAACATGGGTCCCAACTTAAACAAAAATACTACGAAATGTCAACAATTTGCAACATTATCTGGTGTTGTATTTTCGGTTTACCCTGTGGCAATTTACGTTGACGAGAACAAATTTGATGCTAAAAATAATGGAAGGAATTGTATTAATTCATGTATTTCATATATGACCCAGGTGAGGTAAATGGGGTCCTGACACGAATTAATTCCTTAAAACGCTAAAACGGGGGTAATAATAATTGTGAAGCGACAGGAGTGTCAAGTCTGACAGAAAAGAGCGCTATATAAGAATCCAATATTGTTATTATTATTGTTATATAATTAGCCTACTCTTATTATTATCATTATTATTATTACTATCATTAGTATTATTACTATCATTATTATTGCAATTAGCACAATGCTTACCACCCTTACACATTGACCAAGGGGAGTTCGTGTCTAGAATTATAAATGAGCGGGGAATCCCAACCTGATATTTTTATCAATTTTTGGCGTTGGGTAGTTGGGGGTACCTTCAAGGTTGCACAATTTCAACATTTTAAGATTGTCAAGAATTTCTTATTCTTTTCTTTTCTTTCCTCCAACCTGAATTGATATGCTCTCCGAAAGAAACCCCCCCCCCCCCCCCGCTCCTATCGACTCAACCATTCATGCTTATGATAGTTGGCCTCTGCATTTATTTTGATTCTTTGATTTACCTCCATACTTTCAAGTTTTCAATAATATCTATATGTAATTTTTGTTGTATTTCAGTTGTCACATTTCATGTAAATCAGTTATATTATATATTATTATTGTCGTTTGAATGTTTTGTATTCGATTTTCAATAAATGCAGAAACATAGGCTGAAAAAACACACACACACCAAAGTTGCAATCTTTATCAAATGAGAGTTCGACTTATCTATCATACATTTGATAAAATGGCAACTTTGGCGCTAAAGTTTCTTGACATTCTTTAGGTGTGGTAATCGTGCAACCTTGAACTTGAAAGTTATACCAGCACCGTCCCAACGGCAAAAATGGATAAAATATCCGGTTGGTTTTCCCCGTTCATTTATATTCTTGACACGACCTACACGTCTTCTTGCGAACCTAATTGTCCCATGATTGAGTACTATCGCGTATGGACCTTTTTTTGGGGGGGGGGGGGCGGCTATAGCCCCAAGCCTCCCCCTCTATAACCTCTATTACCCAAGGTCATGTTCACTGTGCCAGGTCAGTTACAGAGACGGTGTCCTCACATTATCACCAAAATGAAGAGTATGAAACAGTTTGGCAGTTTTTGACCCTCATGAGATGATGGTCAGTCAAGCATGGACCCCCCCCCCCCCCCTCAACATCCTCTTAAAAATGTGTCTAAGTCGCTTGAAGGGGAGACAGTAGGGACTTTTAGATTCTGCACGACGAGAACGTGGACTGCCCTTTTAAGGCAATGTGACGTCCTTTTAAGGCACTGGCAGTGACGTCACATTGCCTTAAAAGGGCAGTCCGCGTTCTCGTCGTGCATAATCTAAAAGTCCCTAATAAACGACGTCAAGATGGCTATAGGCCTAAACGGTAGCTCTTCTAATCACGAGTTGGGAATCCCAAACTCATTTATCATGTAAGGAAGCAGCTATCCGCTTTGGAAGTATGATCGGAAAACCGTGTCCTGCACTATAAGAACAATCAATCATGATATCATTATGGTAATCGTCACGTTTCTTTTCGATTTTACTTTTTTTTTTTAGCAATCTACATACAATCTGCTTTATAGTAAGGGGTACTTACTAATCGTAAGACTGAAATATTTGACACATACACTTTATTCGCAAATTCTACCAACCCCATCAAATACATTGCCTGCTTGCATAATTATTACGAATTTTCCTTGGATATAATATACTGTTGTTACTGATGACATCGTAATGTTTTAATTTACAAATAACGAAGAAATGGGAAATATACACATGCTCGTCCTTTTCTTGTAAAAAAAAGGTATTTCTTCCAAACTAATATAGGAAGAATGAGAGAGCTGGAAATAAATTATCACCAGAAGGTGACAAAAAGTAGATAGACTTTACATACATAACCCAATTGATATACAGTCAAACCTGCTTTATTGACCACCTGTATACAAAAAATTGTTTGATTGATTGATTGATTTTATTCGCCAAGCTTCCACCATACAACAATATACAAAAATAACAGATCAAAACTAAGTCAGCTTGAACAGGATAAACCACAAGTACCACAATGTGTATGTTTCCCTTGAAAAAAGTTTCTTATAATGTATTGAAGCAAAGTAACCTGTACATAAAGACCACCTACCTACCTACAAAGAAAACTTTTTTGTCTCCCTTGGTTGGTCTTCATAGACAGGTTTCACTGTATCTCCCTCGACCACTGCCATGGAAAACATGACTAATTTGTTTGTTGTCTTCTGTTGTGGAAAATAAATTCGACTTTTATTGAAGTACCGCAATCTAATCAATAATCAATATACGCGGTATCGAATTTCTAACTATACGTATCTCCTAAATAACATGAAGAAAAAAGAAGAACAAGAACAGAAAGAACAACAGCAACGAATACAACAACAGTAGCAACAACAAAAATACCGTCATCAACAACAACACAAACAACAATGGCAACATCATCAACAACAAACCACAGTAACAATCAAAGTTCAATGCAAAAAAGGGAGGACTTCAATAACAATATATTGCTGACTGTTCATGTATCTTCTGTATTGATCATCCATTATCTTGGTTATTGCACTTGTAATTATGAGGAGTATCTTCTTTTTATACTTTGTTTTCAACATCACTTTTGTCAAGAACCAAATTGGAGAGAACAGTTGCAGTATTTTTGACATATTTCTATAGGAAACAACCTGGAGAAGATCATTACCAAAGGTCATGTTGAGGATCAACGAAAACGTCAGGTAGGCCAAAAGTTCGACGGGCTGACGGAATAAAAGAGATTAATACTAGCATAAACATCTGCACTACATCATCATCAATAGGGTCACAAAGGGGCAGTCATGACCCGTAGGACGAGGACAATGACGACGACGAAGAGTAGTCCGTTGCCACCCAACGATACGAGTTCAGCCGAATCAAAATCAACATCGGCACCAGATAATCCCCCTTTATGAACTTTGTTTTGTGAGAAGCGTACACCTCAACACCTATATTCGATCAAAGCATGACGTAATCAATAACATTCATCGATCACAGTCATGCATGGTTAACCGCGGGTATTCCCCTATCCCTATGTGTCATCGTTTAACAGTTCATGGGCTGAAGGATGCGCAAATAAAAGTTCGGGCCACAATATCACTTTGTGTACACAAGTCATGCATGATTGTTCTGAAATACACGAAAGAGAGGTAAAGCGTTGTACCATAGCTCAAGGGTAATTTCAATATACCCTATTGTATCTATACATTGGAACTCTATAAGCACTTGCCATTACTCACGTTCATCCAAACATATTGCGTATGTTTCGATTTCTTTATTTTGATTAAGGCCTTGTTTTGAAACCATGGACACAATATTTAAAGAGTGGCGGCAATCGTAGTTAGCACATGGGTCAAATGATCCCAAATATCCACAGATCATCAATTACTCATGGAGAAGTCCCACTTCGTGTATTTTAGAATAATCAATGCCAAAGTCATGTATATGCTTCATGAATAGCTTTTGTTTGCCCTGTTGTATCATAGAATGTACCGTTGATCAAGGCCTGAATTGTTTTGAAACCATGGATACAATGTTTTAAGAGTGGCAATACCCTCTGTCATGAGATTGCTATATACTTCAATTCAATTCAATAAAATTCATTTATAATTATGAGACACCCATTGCGTAATATCTCGATTTCTATATTTTGATTAAGGCCTTGCTTTGAAACCATGGATACAATATTTAAAGAGTGTCGGTATAAAAATACCCTCTGTCATTAGATTGCTATATACACCAATTCAATTCAATTAAATTCAATTCAATCGATTGGTCATGTACAAAAATAAATATAAGACAAATGTTGCGTTTTTCGATTTCTGCATTTTCAAATAAGACACCTATTGCGTAATATTTCGATTTCTGTATTTTGATTAAGGCCTTAATTGTTTTGAAACAAGGGATACATTATTCAAAGTGTGAATATAACGGACTATGTCAATAGGATGCTGTAGAAACCAATTCATCTCATTAGTCATGCACTAAAATGAAAATACGATTGACATTAAAATAATTCTGTGGCTGTTTCCCTAAAATCACAAGATTTCAAATAAACATAAACCAACAAAGAATCACACAAGAGATTGGAGAATGACACATTACGAAATCATAATTTAACATATAGTGCATTACAATGAAAACAGGCATTATAAGACACGTCGCAGTTGGAGACAGCAAAGCCAAGTAGAATACGTAGATAGGGAAACCAGAAAAAAAACTAATATATTTAGGAATAGAGAGAAACAAAATGAAAAGGAGAGGCGATTGGAGTATATTTTCTGGAAAAAACACATGCACAAGTCTTTATGCGTGGCTCTCATCACTCCGTTTTCCTACCTAACGACATTATGTTACCTTACCCCCCCCCCCCCCCCCCCCACCGGCTGCTGTCGACTCGAGCACTCATTTGTTTATGATAGTTGGTCTCTGCATTTATTTTAATTTACCTCGATACTTTCAAGCTTTAAATAATTATGTATGTAATAACTATTTGTGTATTCGACTGTTACATATTTATGTAAATCAATTATATGATTTACTATTGTTAATTTTTGTCTGAATATTTTGTATTTTATTTTCAATGATTTATGTTTTTTAATAGTAAAAAGTGATGGTGGAAAGAAAAGTTGAAGAGAGTAAGAATTTGAAAAGGTGAAGGTGGAAATAGGAGAGGGGCTTTATAGTGGTGGTAGACGAACCAAACCACGTGATATTTTAGACTTATAACTTAAAACTGTATAGTGTATACTTAGTCTTAAGCCCATGTTTATTGTGTTTTAGAATTATCAAAATGTATATATCATGTCTATGTATTTTAGTATCATATCATACTTTGTTTTATATATTTTTCTGTATTGTAAATATGTTGTGCTCTCATATCCCTGAAGGGGGGTCGATAGAGTCAAATAAAATCTATTTAAACAAATCAACAACATAAATCTAGGAGAGACGATGGTCGTGTTCAAGAGGAGAGAAACAACAAAGGAGATTGGGATGTGAGAGATCGGAATGGAGAGGAGAACAAAAAGAAGCAGTAAAAGAAAAGAGAGGTGAAATCACATTTTCATTTATATAATCTTACCTCATCATCTCTTCATCACGTATATTTTTGTTGCTCTTGTTTGTTCTTAGTGGTAACATGTTTTTCTTTTTAAATACTTATTTTAGTTGCATTATTGTCTTTTATTTATTTCTGGTATTTATACAGGGTGGTATTTGGTGGTCTTCCATGAGGCCCTGTTTGGTGAGAATAAGACAAATAACAGCAGAAAAAACAAAATAGATAAATACACAAGCATATAAACAGTTATAGTACAAATTAATAGATATCCTCATGAAATAACTGATCATTTAAGAATTATCCTTTATCATTTGCAAGAAATATGAGAATGGATTTTCAATTTCAATAGAAATTACATATAAACATGAAAATAAAATATTATAAAAAAAAAAAAAGAATAGATGAAAACCACGTATTTTAAAGTGAGAACAAAATGATTGAAACGTACATTTTTTATAATCTGATATAGCTTAACACACGGGATACCAAAATTGTTATATACATGTTTACATTCAATTGCTCTTTAATCAATACACTTTCAAATCATTAAATCATTATAATCCTTTGTAATCAACTAAACTTTATTTGACTGTATTTTGATATCCTCATCTACAGTCTAGTCTAGACATACGAAACTACAATGTTTCCTTTTTAAAACTTAATCATTCCACGTCTGCCTCCATCAATAATTATCTCTTCCTTCCTCGGGGCAGATTATTTACTCTCTCCTTTATTCCAAGAATTTTGTAAAAACTTTCTCTTTATTTTCATATTTCGTCTGACTTGTAAATTTCTATATTGATAGCAAGCATGTTATATAATTCTCCCCATTTAGCAATAAAGTTTCCCTACGAAGTTGAATTAACCAATTTGTCCTAATATGCCAACGAGCCAGTTGGTTGTTGCCTTGTTGAATACTAAAGATGTGAAAATGCTTATGAGAGTGTACAGAAAAACACAGACACAAAACATAAAAGACCTGGGCCCCGTCTTATAAAGAGTTGATATTAATAGCAACTTATTTGCGATTGGTATTAATCGCAACTATGTACAATAAGAGATAGGAAACTGCAAACTTGCAATTGATTGGAGGACTTGCGATTGATTGGAGGACTTGCGATTGATTTGGATAAATCACAACTCTTTATAAGACGGGACCCAAGAAAAGTTTGCCTATTTCAACTTTAGGTTGATTCAATATTATTGTTTCAAGAGCGGTTTGGGTTATTGTTTCGCGAATGAAAATAATTCATTAAAAGATATGGTGTGACATAGATTATAATCCATAACATAATTATGATATATGAATACATTGAAATAGATACGAACAAAAATTATGTCTTTAGTGAAGTAGACAAAAATTGACGCATAGAAGTGGGCTGTCATGAATTCGACACCATTTGGGTGTTTACCCAATAGCAGTACTGGTGTTGTCAAGCACCATGATTAGCCTTCGTTTTATGACCAACAGGCCTTATGTAATGCTCTGTATTCCCCCTACCATATGGTTAAGTCAGTATCATACGTTTCCCTCGCCCGAATACTTTCCGAGAGACTAGGGGGTATTGCTTGATGGTGACCACGGGTTTGCTGTGTGCGTGACTTGTACACCCATTCATGGTATTTCCACCAGGCCTGGTGTCAGCGAATTATGACCTATACAGGCACAGCACAATTTGGAAGCAGACTATACCATCTCCCTTTAATACCGGTCACGATGATACCCCCCCCCCCCCCCCCCCCAAAAAAAAAAAAAAAAAAAAAAAAAAAACAAGGGGGGGAGGTAAAGCCGAATATAGATTCGATGGAAATGGTTTATAAGTATTGTGGGTCCATGACCAAGATTCAGTGTTATAATGAAGGCTTGAGGGCTGATAATTATAATAGCGTTTCAATGAAACATAATTTATCACGGAAAGGGCGTGTATATAAGTATGATAAATGGATATAGGTGCAACGGAGAAGGAGGGAATTGAGATCAATAGAGAAGGAGAGGGAGAGAAAGGGTGTGAAAAAGAAAAAGAAAGAGAGAGAGAGTGAAGGGGGTGAGAGGGAGATGAGCAGAAGGGTGTGATAGATAAAGAGAGAGAGAGAGAGAGAGAGAGAGAGGAGGAGGAGGTGTGAGGGAAGTTTGGGGAGAAGGGAGATTATGACAGAGAGAGAGAAGAGAGAGAGAGGGGGGGAGAGGGGGAGGGGAGGGGGAGAGGGGAGTTTGGGGTTGAGGAAGAGAGAAGGGTGGGGGAACAAGATTCAATAAAAATGCTTTTGTATATATCAAACAACAGAGATACCTCAGTAATTTTACATTCAATGTTACACCCCTTACAAGAAAAGATTGTGAAA
Organism: Strongylocentrotus droebachiensis; assembly: GCA_035222895.1. NCBI lineage: Eukaryota > Metazoa > Echinodermata > Echinoidea > Camarodonta > Strongylocentrotidae > Strongylocentrotus > Strongylocentrotus droebachiensis. The sequence goes on from JAVYIG010017889.1 coordinate 14,589, forward strand.
TGGTTTATTATTGAATCAACATCTTATCAATCTCTCAGTCCTGTTATTTCCATGCAGTACCCTATATGGGCCTACTGACACTAAGCTTTCGTTTTCTCTCCTGAAAAAAATAAAGTGCAGCTATCCGAGCACTGAGTTCATGGAACCTTTGTCATCACCACTTGTGTCTAAACATTACCTGTGAACTCAAAATAATGATAATTATTTTCCCTCTCTAGTATCGAAGTTTGGTTGGGGCTGTTCCGGTTCTCAAGCTTGGAAAAAATGAAATAAGATTAAGTAAAAACTAACACTGTCTTGCTTGTGAACAAATTGATGAACAGGGTGCGATGTCCTTCCCTGACATAGCAGCGGGGAGAAAGGGGGGGGGGGGGTGAACCTGGGCAGTCTCACGTCAGGTATACCCACTATAAATTGTATTCATTTTGCAGGGCCTATGCCCCATTTGTCGGCCCAAAAAATGAAAAGGTTGAATTCTACCGGCATTTGAAAGATAATACTAATTTAGAACTTCCCTCTAAACGAAAGGGCTTGAAAATGTCTTTTTGTGGGAAAATATGTTCGTTAGTTGTCGAATTGACTGTAGGGATTACAATCCTTTTAGTAAATAGTCTGATTTCTAGACCCTCATACCGAATGGTGTACGTTTTGCGCTGCGCAAAGATTCAATCAGTTTAATTTTGGCCATTACAAGAAGTGTGTTATTAATGTAGACGAATGCTCATGCACCCTTTACAGCTCATTTCATGTATGTTATTACCAATGAAAACAAAGAATTCAGTCAGTCACTCAATAGTTTCTGACAGTGAAGTCTAGAAAGTAAACGGGTTTCCTTGCATAATTTGAATACTAGGACACTGATAACGTTTAAATTTCACAGATAGGACACACGTGACATATTCATTACTTTTGCAAAGTTCTATTGAATTTGATGTTGGCTGCAAATGGGATATAACATCTTTAAGGAGTGGGGGGGGGGGGGGGGGGGTTCCACCTTACACCGAATACACAACTTATCCCGTCATTGTATATTGATCGCGCCCAATGATCTTCGCGATGAAAAGTGTTTTCTGTTTGTATTCCGTTTCAAAGTCTGTCCACCTCAACCATGTTTATCTTTCGCGGTTTGTAGTATGAGTCAGCCCCTTTATTGTGAAGGTAATTCTCCCAAAGATCTCATTGGTGAGGAATGTCTTTGAAAACTCAGGAAAAAAAACCTTTGTACCTGGTCGGCTAGTGGTTGAATGCAACTTTAGGGTCAGTGAGAAGAAAAAAACAGCGCGTCTGTGCCGCTAAACATGCTAAATAATTGCAGGGTTATCTAAAGTTAAAGTTATCGCAGGAAATATGTGTAAGTCTTAATGGTCTCGTATCTAAATTCGTTGCTTGCGGTGGAACTTTTAGGAATACCACATCCATAGCAAAGTTATTAATGAGTTGCAATAAGTCATGTGGTATAATTATAAGCCTGTTAGATGATTAAGAAAATGGATATAGAATTGTAGAGAGCAGATAGAGTAGGGAGATTCGATGTACTTTAACTTCAATTTAATCATTTTCTTTAGAGTGCAATATTCGTCGCTTTTTAATAAAAATGCATCTACCTGATCATTATAAACCTCCTCCTCCTCATCACATCGCCATCATCGTCATCGTCATGATCATCACCGTCATCATCATTATCATCATCATCACAATTATCACCGTCATCATCACCATCATCTTCATCATCTTCATCATCTTCATCATTATCAGCCTCCTCTTCTTCTTCCTCCACCTCCCCCCTCCTCCTCCTCCTCCTCCTCCTCCTCCTCCTCCTCCTCCTCCTCCTCCTCCTCATCATCATCAACATGATCACATTTTTTTTCTATAGTGCTAATTTTATTTTCAGGACAATATTAATATTCATTTACAACCATGCATGTATCGAACTCTCATTTCTAGCAAGCTCACATCGAATCGGAATCGAAACCGTAAACATGATCATTTAGATTTGTGAACGGCATTGACATAGATAGATCGGAATAAACAAAACTAAAAATAAATCTCATGGCTAGAGGCGAAACAATATCCAGACAAGTTAGATAAGTTCATGGACTTAATACGTATTAAGTCCATGATAGGTTCAAGACTACAAAACCCGGGGCTAAACTTTGACGATGACCGGAAAGACTGGTAAAAACGCTAGGAAAGTGAACCTAACAGACGTAAAAGAGTTTGACTTTTTATTCATACTCTTTTGATAACATTTCGATTCGCCACACCCCTTCCAACAACAACAACAAAATCTCGTTATTGAAAATGCTAGAATACTTGCGTTTTCGAGAAATGAGTTTGTCATTAAGTAGCTAAACTATGTTTTATCGATTCAATGCTCTTTCACTATTACGAAGATGGAGAGGAAGCATCCTCGTAACATCAGTCTTCAATAACTTCTGTTTTCCTGCCCTTTCAGGCTGAAGGTCGTGCCCATAACACCTCTGTCAACCTAAGACCCTCTGTACTTTGTCAAAGTTTGATTTGTTTTAAGCCATAGAGATAATGTTTCTTTCTTTCAACTTATTGCCATGATGTTAAAGGTACTATGTCCCTTTTGCAGCCAACCTCAAATTCTGTAGAACTTTGCAGGAATTATGAATATGTCATGTATGTCCTATCTGTGAAATTTAAACATTAGCAGTGTCCTAATATTCAAATTATGCAAGGAAACCCGTTTACTTGCTAGACTTCACTGTCAGACACTATTGAGTGACTGACTGGCTTTTTTCTTTTTTGGTAATAACATACATAAAATGAGCTGTAAAGGGTACATGAGCATTTGTCTACATCAATAACCCACTTCTTGTGATGGCCAAAATTAAACTGATTGAATCTTTGCGCAGCATAAAACGTATGACCTTTCGGTACAATGGTCTGAAAATCAAGACTAATACTTATTGGCTCTATAGCTCCTAAGTCGATCTGATAACACTAATAGTCGTTATTTTCCCACTTGAAGACATTTTCAAGCCCCACCTTTTTTAGGGAAGTTCTAAATTATATCTTGTATCATTATTATCTTTCAAAAGCCGTTGGAATTTAACCTTTTTATTTTTTTGGCCTGCAAATGGGACATAGTATACCTTTAAAGGTATAGACCAGTACTGTTCTGGAAATGCGATTGCATTGTGAAAGAATTAACGTTGTGGAATCGATCAGAAAAGGTTGATCATCTAGCATATAAGTATTGGGGTGTACTGCAAGGTTCTGGAATCATCAAAATGATAAGAAACTTGGCCCAGTCTTCGTAAAGTTACAAGCACTGTACACAGAAAGATGTATATGGGACTACGCCATATCTATCCAGTCTGGACAGATATAATAATTTACCAAATATATCAATTAGTAGGCGGTTTCCCGGCAAAATTGGTATCATCACGTATAAGTCAAAACATTATTCTTTCACATGATTGGTAATAATTAGGAGCTTCCATTTCATGTTTTGAGAGGGGGGGGGGGGGTGGCGTTTCCAAAACTGGTATAGGCCTATACCTTTAATGTAAGGTTCAGTATTACTCTACACTAGTTGTTGAGTTTGGATCAACTTGTTCTATAATTAAGTTAAACTATGTAACCAGGAGTTGCATATTCTTTGTAAATATATTGCAAATAATTTGTATTATAAAGGAACCTATATATTTCCTTTATATTGCCTAGTTCTCTAGTTTATTTCGAGATAGACTAGATTCTTGTTGATTGAGTATGAATGTGTGTGTGTGTGATGTAATTGTTTGATAACTTGTTTCTGTGGACCGACAGGCGGAGAAACAAAATACCAAATTCCGCTGTGCTAGTTTAATTAATGATCCTCCCCCTCCCCCCCCCCCCCCCACCCGAGAAAGTTAGGTGCCACACATACATACCAAAATCAATGATACAAAATGATAAGGCATTTCTAAGAAGAAACAAATATATTATTGTTCTTGGCAATTTGAAGGATTTGCTGTGCTTTTGGAAACCAAACTTGGATAAACAAATCGCTCATTTTGGTCCTAACACGTATCAAATTTATAATTGTGCCCAGATAAACACATAAACTTAACAATTGGAAATAAAATTCCCGATAAATAAATTTTGTTTTAACTTCATCAACGGGTAAAAATGATTATTATTATTATTTTTGAATATTTTGTAGGTCAAATGTTTTACGTTAGTGTAGTCTAGAAGATCATAATGATCAAATTGCCAACAAATACCACACGTTTGGGGGATCCAAACGACAACTCATCATTCACTCTTGTTTGGAGTTAGTTCTAACATGTTAAATGTTGATATCTCTGGATTAAATGACCAGTTGCTTTTTCTTATGGAGGGTTTTGAGAAGATCATCACTTGACCCTTACTTTTTTAGGCAGGTAAAAGTAGGTCTAGGCTATTATTTTATTAAGCAAGATGAATTTTGCTATTTTAAAACTTGTTCAACTGTTTGTTATAAGTTCGTTCATCCTCCTACGTAATTGACATTGAACATGTCAGACAATGGAGCAACAATTTCACCTTCTCTTTAACAACAAAAAACACATAAAAGTGCAAAAAGTGCATAGATTTGCATCAATGTCAAAGTCTCATTCTAACGAACATAAAAGTAGCGCTCCGATATAAGCTTTACCGGAATAAACAAGACTATTTTGTTTTGCCCTGGGCTTGTGATTAGTTTCCCTTTCGCTTCACTCAATCGCTGTGAAGAGTTTAATTACAGGCTTTTTTATGTTGCGTGAAAATGCTCTTTATGGTACAAAGTCGTGATTGGTGATTCTGATTGTGACGTCAAACGCGTCGTTGTAATTGAAAGTTGATCGATGAACTCCTATTGGCTGGTGTCAGGTACATCCGGGGATGCTATTCTTAATTGAGGAAGCTCAAAATAGACAAGACGGGAAGGAAATGCTCGTTGATGTAAAAGTGACGTGCGACCTCTTTATAATACAATGCTTTCGGTGAGAAAGTGGGGAAAGAGAAAGTGAATGAAAGAGAGACTGAGAGAGAGAGAGAGGTGCGAATAGGAAGAGAAAGAGAGATAGATAGAGAGAGAGAGAGAGAGAGACAGACAGACAGAGAGCTATAGATGTATATGGAGCGTATAGAGAAATTGGGTTGTTCTTGATTGTCCCCGCTGTATAAATAGGTCTACTCTCTATTATAACTGATATCATCATCATCATAATTATAATCATCTTAATCATCATCATCGTGATAATGGTAGGCCTAATCAATATTTATGCTGATAATACAAACAAAATGGGAAGTACTTACTGTATAGCATTTTATCAAAAACATGATCAAAAGCAATAGACAGTTTGTTGTGAGTACGCATGCGCGCAAGTTGATGTCATAGCTCATGTTACTAGTAGTTTGCAGCCATAAACCTTTTGTTTGAAATTGTGCAAGCTAAATGTATCTCACGTTCATATGAGACTTTTCATGGAAAATTGTAGATATGATTTTTTGTTAATATGTAAGGAATTAAGAATAGATAAGAATCTTTACGGAGAGTTAAAATGAATAGCATAAAAAATTGATTAAAATTGACATGCGCGTACGTCATGGTTCCTTAAAGGGTCTGCACACTACGAATACGGGTAACGCGGTGAACATGCGGGGAATCCCCGTTGGTTTTTCCACTCCGCACACAATAGTATTTAAGCATCGCTTGCCTCCTGCCCTGAACAGAATCCTATTATACACTCCAGCAGAGACTACAACAAAATCAACTCTCCAGGACAAACAAGCGAATCTTCATTTTCGAAATCGTTTAGAATTGATAAAGATTGAGAGTTTTATTCGCATCATTTTTAAATTTGCATAGGCGCAAACTCGACAAGGCACAACAACATTCCTCCTCAAAATCTGTTTGAACTGTTCATATTCTACCGTTTTCTTCATGTATGTAAAGCCTGAATGCATGCAAGAAGTTCAAACCGCGGTTATTTCTGTTTGTTTCCTGAAGTCATCTAATTTGAGAGCTGTGGTTTTCCCCACCGTCGAGGAAAGGAAACTGAAGTTAGACTAGTATAAAGAGAAGTGTTTTGCAATACACAGTCAGATCCATCAAGGGATCCCCATGAGTCATTCCTAGTCCAAGAACTCACAGAAAACGACTAGGACCCAATCGATTGATTATTAGCTTAGTTGTCGACCTGAACTCATCAGTTGACCACAAAGCTGTTACCGCGAACACACACTCAGATTCGCAGCTTCTAACTTTCAATTATCTACGCTTCGACATAAGGACTCTTCAGTTTATTCTCGGTTTTGTCTACTTCTCAACATAAACTCTAAGCACTAAGCAAGTTTTTATTTCATTCTGCTAGCAACAGTTCTTTCTCTCGAATCAGTTAAGTCCTTACGCGATCAACAATCAGTTCGTTGCGGAAGCTTCTCATCCACAGCTATAACCCGTACCCAATGCTTTCGTTGCTTCAGAAGCTTAGGACCAAACTCTACCGAGAAACCTCGACCACCGTACCGAAGATGGACTCAGAAGCCCGCATGGGTCACGACGACAGTCCCGCCTCCGTCTGGATTCCGTCGCATCATCTCGACCGAAATCGCAGTTTCAGACGACAGCTTTCGAGGAAGCTGAGTTCCCGCGCGAAACAAATTAGTAATAGTACTTGTAACGCGACCGCCTGCGCCATCGCGGTGTGTTTCATCACTGCGATTCTGGCGTTGATAGTCTCTTGCTTCACGTTCTATCTGTACGTGAAGAGCCATGGACTGGGACACGAGATGAGAATCATCGAGGAGACTTTCAACCCGGTAAGTTAAGAGGGTGAGATAGAGAGACAGATACAGACAGATACAGAGAGAGAGAGAGAGAGAGAGAGAAACGGATGGGATGGGGTATTATAAGAGAAAGTCAGAATGGTAGGCAGAGTGCGAGAGGCTTTGAGGAGCACATGGTTTGGGAGTAGAAAAGGAAGAGATAGACAAAAAGGGAGGTTGAAGAGAGAGGATAGAAACAGAATGGTAGTCAAAGAGACTTTAATAGTATACGCTATATTCTTTTATCCATCAATGGTATACGGTGTGATAGCGATTTCACTGGTTTTGGTACACATGCAGCATGATGTAGTTACATCTAGTGATCGTTATTCTCTGATTACGCTATGTTGCCGTCTTCATAGTTTGTTAACAACGGTTAAGACGCACTTGTTTTAAGAAGCTTTTAAATAGTTTTTGTTTTTTGTCCGTAAAGTAGCACTGTAAGTAGTTTGTTTTTAAATCACAGTGTAGTTGAGTATAGTCACGATAGTAGCTGTGATGTTTAAATTGATGTAATTATTTATATTATAGACGTTGTAAATCAAAAAATTGTTTCACCTCTTTGAATAACATAATTACACCAATCAATATAATTGAGGCTACCAACGTGCATATACTTCATCCCCTTCCAAATATCCCTGATCAGTATATACTTTGTTCTTATCACTATCAGCTTCGAAGTTCTTTCAATTGTTTACTTAATCAATGTTTATTCAAACTTTAATTCGAAGAAGCACGCACTTATGATAATCAGTTATCACGAAATCATGATATCAAGGAAACGAACTCTTTAACAAAAAATAATCACTAAAGTAATATCATTATTAGTTATAGACAGTGTACATAACCTTATCCAGGTACGGGCACCAACATAACACAAAAAACCCTTCCTAAGTTTAGATAAAATATTGTTAACATTCATTACAAACTCTACGAAAAAAGACCCGCTTGCATTTGTATTTAGACAATTGAATATTTGTATAGTTCGAACCGGTTCAATGAGCATTGTCAATAGAACTGATGGAAAAAACCTTTGCGTGTATTAGAGCATTTCGCATTGCTCAATAACATATTTAGGTATTTTTCCACCCATCCATAGGGATTTTTTATTATTCATTTAACCAAATATTCAAGCACAAAAGTCCAACTCAGTATTTTTGTGTAGGTTTCCATGCCCGAAGAGAAAGACTATAAGTACGACTGACAGCTTTCAGTACAAAATAGGCTATCCTATGATAATCTCGCCTACGAGAGATGAATTGCCATTATATTTCTTCTTTTTTTGCACTTAGACTGGCTCTGCTCATTAAAAATCTAACACTTTGTTAAAATGACAGCTTTCAGTTTTGAAGATAGAGATGTCGAAACCAACTTTTGCTGCTCAAAAACACACGTTCTGCGGGGATGGTAAAAAGTGGAGGAAGAGTTTTGCTATGGCTTTTCTAAATGCTCAAACAATGATAATTCACTCTCTGAAACAAATAAAATTGACTCTCACGTAAGCTTACAAAGAGATCAATGATTGTCCCATAACGACATTAAGTCCCGATCTTTGCATAGGCCTGAATGAAGCAAAGACTCTTTCTCAAACTTACCATTTCATTTTCCAATCTTAAAAAACAAAAAAAAATGTTAATATGAGAGTACCGTGTTATGCTCCACTATCAACTTGTAAATCACTCTGTTAAATATTTCCCACTACCTTTTTTCTTCCTTTCTCGTGTAGAATCCAGAAAATCGGCATGGTGCTTCACCTTCACCCCGATTCGATGGTCCCCAAACAGCTATGCCACCACACTCACACGAGGGAGCAGCGAAATCAGCGGCCTACGCTCACATTGTTGGTAGAGACAATGGACCGAGAGGGAACGATAGGCAATTGGGTAAGGAATAAAGAACAACATTTATTTTTTTTCATTTTTATACTTCAATCCCTTCTTTCACTTCTTAGTCTTGTAAGTCAACTCGATCGCAGACTTTCTAAAATGGGATTGAATATAATATAGGATGTTGGAATTGCACTTGTCATTGGGTTGGTTTCTTGAGAGTCTTCGCGATCCTGTACCTTGAGTCCGCTATCTAGACAGAATCAAAATCTTATTAAAGTCTGCATCTTGTGGACTACATTATTACTTTCCCTTTGTTAATTTTCTCTCCATCACTCCGTTATAGCTATGCCTCCATATGAATTCATAATATTCATTATAACAAAAATATTTTTTTTTTTTTAAATTAAAAAAACGAAATAAAAAAAAAAAAAAAAAAAAAAAAGGGTTGGCCTGTTAGAGGAACATATTATATCAGTACTTATCGTGGACAGCCAGAGTGGTTAAGTCTTAGAGATAGGAGCTCTACGAGAGAAAATTCACTGTCATTATTA
>JAVYIG010017890.1:0-23768 GCA_035222895.1 Strongylocentrotus droebachiensis
GCGTCGTCCTTAACATGTCATGAAATGATCTCTTTTCATCTCTTTAATAGTGTATGATCTCTGTCTATCCAAACTATGTAATCGCAGCTCATTCCATGAGATGTCTAGGACGGGACAAAGTGCAAGGGGGAACCCCTGCATTCTGCGTCGTCCTTAACATGTCATGAAATGATCTCTTTTCATCTCTATAATAGTGTATGATCAATGTCTATCCAAACTATGTAATCGCAGCTCATTCCATGAGATGTCTAGGACGGGACAAAGTGCAAGGGGGAACCCTTGCATTCTGCGTCGTCCTTAACATGTCATGAAATGATCTCTTTTCATGTCTATAATTGTGTATTATCTCTGTCTATCCAAACTATGTAATCGCAGCTCATTCCATGAGATGTCTAGGACGGACAAAGTGCAAGGGGGAACCCTTGCATTCTGCGTCGTCCTTAACATGTCATGAAATGATCTCTTTTCATCTCTATAATAGTGTATGATCTCTGTCTATCCAAACTATGTAATCGCAGCTCATTCCATGAGATGTCTAGGACAGGACAAAGTGCAAGGGGGAACCCTTGCATTCTGCTTCATCCTAGACGTGTCATGAAATGATCTCTTTTCATCTCTATAATAGTGTATGATCTCTGTCTATCCAAACTATGTAATCGCAGCTCATTCCATGAAATGTCTAGGACGGGACAAAGTGCAAGGGGAACCCTTGCATTCTGCGTCGTCCTTAACATGTCATGAAATGATCTCTTTTCATCTCTATAGTAGTGTAAGATCTCTGTCTATCCAAACTATGTAATCGCAGCTCATTCCATGAGATGTCTAGGACGGGACAAAGTGCAAGGGGGAACCCCTTGCATTCTGCGTCGTCCTTAACATGTCATGAAATGATCTCTTTGCATCTTTATAATGGTGTATGATCTCTGTCTATCCAAACTATGTAATCGCAGCTCATTCCATGAGATGTCTAGGACGGGACAAAGTGCAAGGGGAAACCCTTGCATTCTGCGTCGTCCTTAACATGTCATGAAATGATCTCTTTTCATCTCTATAATAGTGTATGATCAATGTCTATCCAAACTATGTAATCGCAGCTAATTCCATGAGATGTCTAGGACGGGACAAAGTGCAAGGGGGGAACCCTTGCATTCTGCGTCGTCCATAACATGTCATGAAATGATCTCTTTTCATCTCTATAATAGTGTATGATCTCTGTCTATCCAAACTATGTAATCGCAGCTCATTCCATGAGATGTCTAGGACGGGACAAAGTGCAAGGGGGAACCCTTGCATTCTGCGTCGTCCTAGACATGTCATGAAATGATCTCTTTTCATCTCTATAATAGTGTATGATCTCTGTCTATCCAAACTATGTAATCGCAGCTCATTCCATGAGATGTCTAGGACGGGACAAAGTGCAAGGGGGAACCCTTGCATTCTGCGTCGTCCTTAACATGTCATGAAATGATCTCTTTTCATCTCTTTAATAGTGTATGATCTCTGTCTATCCAAACTATGTAATCGCAGCTCATTCCATGCGATGTCTAGGACGGGACAAAGTGCAAGGGGGAACCCTTGCATTCTGCGTCGTCCTAGACATGTCATGAAATGATCTTTTTTCATCTCTATAATAGTGTATGATCTCTGTCTATCCAAACTATGTAATCGCAGCTCATTCCATGAGATGTCTAGGACGGAACAAAGTGCAAGGGGGAACCCTTGCATTCTGCGTCGTCCTAGACATGTCATGAAATGATCTCTTTTCATCTCTATAATAGTGTATGATCTCTGTCTATCCAAACTATGTAATCGCAGCTCATTCCATGAGATGTCTAGGACGGGACAAAGTGCAAGGGGGAACCCTTGCATTCTGCGTCGTCCTTAACATGTCATGAAATGATCTCTTTTCATCTCTATAATAGTGTATGATTCTCTGTCTATCCAAACTATGTAATCGCAGCTCATTCCATGAGATGTCTGGGACGGGACAAAGTGCAAGGGGGAACCCTTGCATTCTGCGTCGTCCTAGACATGTCATGAAATGATCTCTTTTCATCTCTATAATAGTGTATGATCTCTGTCTATCCAAACTATGTAATCGTAGCTCATTCCAGAGATGTCTAGGACGGGACAAAGTGCAAGGGGGAACCCTTGCATTCTGCGTCGTCCTAGACATGTCATGAAATGATCTCTTTTCATCTCTATAATAGTGTATGATCTCTGTCTATCCAAACTATGTAATCGCAGCTCATTCCATGAGATGTCTAGGACGGGACAAAGTGCAAGGGGGAACCCTTGCATTCTGCGTCGTCCTTAACATGTCATGAAATGATCTCTTTTCATCTCTTTAATAGTGTATGATCTCTGTCTATCCAAACTATGTAATCGCAGCTCATTCCATGCGATGTCTAGGACGGGACAAAGTGCAAGGGGGAACCCTTGCATTCTGCGTCGTCCTAGACATGTCATGAAATTATCTTTTTTCATCTCTATAATAGTGTATGATCTCTGTCTATCCAAACTATGTAATCGCAGCTCATTCCATGAGATGTCTAGGACGGAACAAAGTGCAAGGGGGAACCCTTGCATTCTGCGTCGTCCTAGACATGTCATGAAATGATCTCTTTTCATCTCTATAATAGTGTATGATCTCTGTCTATCCAAACTATGTAATCGCAGCTCATTCCATGAGATGTCTAGGACGGGACAAAGTGCAAGGGGGAACCCTTGCATTCTGCGTCGTCCCTTAACATGTCATGAAATGATCTCTTTTCATCTCTATAATAGTGTATTATCTCTGTCTATCCAAACTATGTAATCGCAGCTCATTCCATGAGATGTCTGGGACGGGACAAAGTGCAAGGGGGAACCCTTGCATTCTGCGTCGTCCTAGACATGTCATGAAATGATCTCTTTTCATCTCTATAATAGTGTATGATCTCTGTCTATCCAAACTATGTAATCGTAGCTCATTCCAGAGATGTCTAGGACGGGACAAAGTGCAAGGGGGAACCCTTGCATTCTGCGTCTTCCTAGACATGTCATGAAATGATCTCTTTTCATCTCTATAATAGTGTATGATCTCTGTCTATCCAAACTATGTAATCGCAGCTCATTCCATGCGATGTCTAGGACGGGACAAAGTGCAAGGGGGAACCCTTGCATTCTGCGTCGTCCTAGACATGTCATGAAATTATCTTTTTCATCTCTATAATAGTGTATGATCTCTGTCTATCCAAACTATGTAATCGCAGCTCATTCCATGAGATGTCTAGGACGGAACAAAGTGCAAGGGGGAACCCTTGCATTCTGCGTCGTCCTAGACATGTCATGAAATGATCTCTTTTCATCTCTATAATAGTGTATGATCTCTGTCTATCCAAACTATGTAATCGCAGCTCATTCCATGAGATGTCTAGGACGGGACAAAGTGCAAGGGGGAACCCTTGCATTCTGCGTCGTCCTTAACATGTCATGAAATGATCTCTTTTCATCTCTATAATAGTGTATGATCTCTGTCTATCCAAACTATGTAATCGCAGCTCATTCCATGAGATGTCTGGGACGGGACAAAGTGCAAGGGGGAACCCTTGCATTCTGCGTCGTCCTAGACATGTCATGAAATGATCTCTTTTCATCTCTATAATAGTGTATGATCTCTGTCTATCCAAACTATGTAATCGTAGCTCATTCCAGAGATGTCTAGGACGGGACAAAGTGCAAGGGGGAACCCTTGCATTCTGCGTCTTCCTAGACATGTCATGAAATGATCTCTTTTCATCTCTATAATAGTGTATGATCTCTGTCTATCCAAACTATGTAATCGCAGCTCCTTCCATGAGATGTCTGGGACGGGACAAAGTGCAAGGGGGAACCCTTGCATTCTGCGTCGTCCTAGACATGTCATGAAATGATCTCTTTTCATCTCTATAATAGTGTATGATCTCTGTCTATCCAAACTATGTAATCGCAGCTCATTCCATGAGATGTCTAGGACGGGACAAAGTGCAAGGGGGAACCCTTGCATTCTGCATCGTCCTAGACATGTCATGAAATGATCTCTTTTCATCTCTATAATAGTGTATGATCTCTGTCTATCCCAACTATGTAATCGCAGCTCATTCCATGAGATGTCTAGGACGGGACAAAGTGCAAGGGGGAACCCTTGCATTCTGTGTCGTCCTAGACATGTCATGAAATGATCATTTTTCATCTCTATAATAGTGTATGATCTCTGTCTATCTAAACTATGTAATCACAGCTCATTCCATGATATGTCTAGGACGGGACAAAGTGCAAGGGGGAACCCTTGCATTCTGCGTCGTCCTTAACATGTCACGAAATGATCTCTTTTCATCCTTATAATGGTGTATGATCTCTGTCTATCCAAACTATGTAATCGCAGCTCATTCCATGAGATGTCTAGGACGGGACAAAGTGCAAGGGGGGAACCCTTGCATTCTGCGTCGTCCTTAACATGTCATGAAATGATCTCTTTTCATCCTTATAATGGTGTATGATCTCTGTCTATCCAAACTATGTAATCGCAGCTCATTCCATGAGATGTCTAGGACGGGACAAAGTGCAAGGGGGAACCCTTGCATTCTGCGTCGTCCTTAACATGTCATGAAATGATCTCTTTGCATCTTTATAATGGTGTATGATCTCTGTCTATCCAAACTATGTAATCGCAGCTCATTCCATGAGATGTCTAGGACGGGACAAAGTGCAAGGGGGAACCCTTGCATTCTGCGTCGTCCTAGACATGTCATGAAATGATCTCTTTTCATCACTATAATAGTGTATGATCTCTGTCTATCCAAACTATGTAATCGCAGCTCATTCCATGAGATGTCTAGGACGGGACAACGTGCAAGGGGGAACCCCTGCATTCTGCGTCGTCCTTAACATGTCATGAAATGATCTCTTTTCATCTCTATAATAGTGTATTATCAATGTCTATCCAAACTATGTAATCGCAGCTAATTCCATGAGATGTCTTGGACGGGACAAAGTGCAAGGGGGGACCCTTGCATTCTGCGTCGTCCATAACATGTCATGAAATGATCTCTTTTCATCTCTATAATAGTGTATGATCTCTGTCTATCCAAACTATGTAATCGCAGCTCATTCCATGAGATGTCTAGGACGGGACAAAGTGCAAGGGGGAACCCTTGCATTCTGCGTCGTCCTTAACATGTCATGAAATGATCTCTTTTCATCTCTTTAATAGTGTATGATCTCTGTCTATCCAAACTATGTAATCGCAGCTCATTCCATGAGATGTCTAGGACGGGACAAAGTGCAAGGGGGAACCCCTGCATTCTGCGTCGTCCTTAACATGTCATGAAATGATCTCTTTTCATCTCTATAATAGTGTATGATCAATGTCTATCCAAACTATGTAATCGCAGCTCATTCCATGAGATGTCTAGGACGGGACAAAGTGCAAGGGGGAACCCTTGCATTCTGCGTCGTCCTTAACATGTCATGAAATGATCTCTTTTCATGTCTATAATTGTGTATTATCTCTGTCTATCCAAACTATGTAATCGCAGCTCATTCCATGAGATGTCTAGGACGGGACAAAGTGCAAGGGGGAACCCTTGCATTCTGCGTCGTCCTTAACATGTCATGAAATGATCTCTTTTCATCTCTATAATAGTGTATGATCTCTGTCTATCCAAACTATGTAATCGCAGCTCATTCCATGAGATGTCTAGGACAGGACAAAGTGCAAGGGGGAACCCTTGCATTCTGCTTCATCCTAGACGTGTCATGAAATGATCTCTTTTCATCTCTATAATAGTGTATGATCTCTGTCTATCCAAACTATGTAATCGCAGCTCATTCCATGAAATGTCTAGGACGGGACAAAGTGCAAGGGGGAACCCTTGCATTCTGCGTCGTCCTTAACATGTCATGAAATGATCTCTTTTCATCTCTATAGTAGTGTAAGATCTCTGTCTATCCAAACTATGTAATCGCAGCTCATTCCATGAGATGTCTAGGACGGGACAAAGTGCAAGGGGGAACCCTTGCATTCTGCGTCGTCCTTAACATGTCATGAAATGATCTCTTTGCATCTTTATAATGGTGTATGATCTCTGTCTATCCAAACTATGTAATCGCAGCTCATTCCATGAGATGTCTAGGACGGGACAAAGTGCAAGGGGAAACCCTTGCATTCTGCGTCGTCCTTAACATGTCATGAAATGATCTCTTTTCATCTCTATAATAGTGTATGATCAATGTCTATCCAAACTATGTAATCGCAGCTAATTCCATGAGATGTCTAGGACGGGACAAAGTGCAAGGGGGAACCCTTGCATTCTGCGTCGTCCATAACATGTCATGAAATGATCTCTTTTCATCTCTATAATAGTGTATGATCTCTGTCTATCCAAACTATGTAATCGCAGCTCATTCCATGAGATGTCTAGGACGGGACAAAGTGCAAGGGGGAACCCTTGCATTCTGCGTCGTCCTAGACATGTCATGAAATGATCTCTTTTCATCTCTATAATAGTGTATGATCTCTGTCTATCCAAACTATGTAATCGCAGCTCATTCCATGAGATGTCTAGGACGGGACAAAGTGCAAGGGGGAACCCTTGCATTCTGCGTCGTCCTTAACATGTCATGAAATGATCTCTTTTCATCTCTTTAATAGTGTATGATCTCTGTCTATCCAAACTATGTAATCGCAGCTCATTCCATGCGATGTCTAGGACGGGACAAAGTGCAAGGGGGAACCCTTGCATTCTGCGTCGTCCTAGACATGTCATGAAATGATCTTTTTTCATCTCTATAATAGTGTATGATCTCTGTCTATCCAAACTATGTAATCGCAGCTCATTCCATGAGATGTCTAGGACGGAACAAAGTGCAAGGGGGAACCCTTGCATTCTGCGTCGTCCTAGACATGTCATGAAATGATCTCTTTTCATCTCTATAATAGTGTATGATCTCTGTCTATCCAAACTATGTAATCGCAGCTCATTCCATGAGATGTCTAGGACGGGACAAAGTGCAAGGGGGAACCCTTGCATTCTGCGTCGTCCTTAACATGTCATGAAATGATCTCTTTTCATCTCTATAATAGTGTATGATCTCTGTCTATCCAAACTATGTAATCGCAGCTCATTCCATGAGATGTCTGGGACGGGACAAAGTGCAAGGGGGAACCCTTGCATTCTGCGTCGTCCTAGACATGTCATGAAATGATCTCTTTTCATCTCTATAATAGTGTATGATCTCTGTCTATCCAAACTATGTAATCGTAGCTCATTCCAGAGATGTCTAGGACGGGACAAAGTGCAAGGGGGAACCCTTGCATTCTGCGTCGTCCTAGACATGTCATGAAATGATCTCTTTTCATCTCTATAATAGTGTATGATCTCTGTCTATCCAAACTATGTAATCGCAGCTCATTCCATGAGATGTCTAGGACGGGACAAAGTGCAAGGGGGAACCCTTGCATTCTGCGTCGTCCTTAACATGTCATGAAATGATCTCTTTTCATCTCTTTAATAGTGTATGATCTCTGTCTATCCAAACTATGTAATCGCAGCTCATTCCATGCGATGTCTAGGACGGGACAAAGTGCAAGGGGGAACCCTTGCATTCTGCGTCGTCCTAGACATGTCATGAAATGATCTTTTTTCATCTCTATAATAGTGTATGATCTCTGTCTATCCAAACTATGTAATCGCAGCTCATTCCATGAGATGTCTAGGACGGAACAAAGTGCAAGGGGGAACCCTTGCATTCTGCGTCGTCCTAGACATGTCATGAAATGATCTCTTTTCATCTCTATAATAGTGTATGATCTCTGTCTATCCAAACTATGTAATCGCAGCTCATTCCATGAGATGTCTAGGACGGGACAAAGTGCAAGGGGGAACCCTTGCATTCTGCGTCGTCCTTAACATGTCATGAAATGATCTCTTTTCATCTCTATAATAGTGTATGATCTCTGTCTATCCAAACTATGTAATCGCAGCTCATTCCATGAGATGTCTGGGACGGGACAAAGTGCAAGGGGGAACCCTTGCATTCTGCGTCGTCCTAGACATGTCATGAAATGATCTCTTTTCATCTCTATAATAGTGTATGATCTCTGTCTATCCAAACTATGTAATCGTAGCTCATTCCAGAGATGTCTAGGACGGGACAAAGTGCAAGGGGGAACCCTTGCATTCTGCGTCTTCCTAGACATGTCATGAAATGATCTCTTTTCATCTCTATAATAGTGTATGATCTCTGTCTATCCAAACTATGAAATCGCAGCTCCTTCCATGAGATGTCTGGGACGGGACAAAGTGCAAGGGGGAACCCTTGCATTCTGCGTCGTCCTAGACATGTCATGAAATGATCTCTTTTCATCTCTATAATAGTGTATGATCTCTGTCTATCCAAACTATGTAATCGCAGCTCATTCCATGAGATGTCTAGGACGGGACAAAGTGCAAGGGGGAACCCTTGCATTCTGCATCGTCCTAGACATGTCATGAAATGATCTCTTTTCATCTCTATAATAGTGTATGATCTCTGTCTATCCCAACTATGTAATCGCAGCTCATTCCATGAGATGTCTAGGACGGGACAAAGTGCAAGGGGGAACCCTTGCATTCTGTGTCGTCCTAGACATGTCATGAAATGATCATTTTTCATCTCTATAATAGTGTATGATCTCTGTCTATCTAAACTATGTAATCACAGCTCATTCCATGATATGTCTAGGACGGGACAAAGTGCAAGGGGGAACCCTTGCATTCTGCGTCGTCCTTAACATGTCACGAAATGATCTCTTTTCATCCTTATAATGGTGTATGATCTCTGTCTATCCAAACTATGTAATCGCAGCTCATTCCATGAGATGTCTAGGACGGGACAAAGTGCAAGGGGGAACCCTTGCATTCTGCGTCGTCCTTAACATGTCATGAAATGATCTCTTTTCATCCTTATAATGGTGTATGATCTCTGTCTATCCAAACTATGTAATCGCAGCTCATTCCATGAGATGTCTAGGACGGGACAAAGTGCAAGGGGGAACCCTTGCATTCTGCGTCGTCCTTAACATGTCATGAAATGATCTCTTTGCATCTTTATAATGGTGTATGATCTCTGTCTATCCAAACTATGTAATCGCAGCTCATTCCATGAGATGTCTAGGACGGGACAAAGTGCAAGGGGAAACCCTTGCATTCTGCGTCGTCCTTAACATGTCATGAAATGATCTCTTTTCATCTCTATAATAGTGTATGATCAATGTCTATCCAAACTATGTAATCGCAGCTAATTCCATGAGATGTCTAGGACGGGACAAAGTGCAAGGGGGAACCCTTGCATTCTGCGTCGTCCATAACATGTCATGAAATGATCTCTTTTCATCTCTATAATAGTGTATGATCTCTGTCTATCCAAACTATGTAATCGCAGCTCATTCCATGAGATGTCTAGGACGGGACAAAGTGCAAGGGGGAACCCTTGCATTCTGCGTCGTCCTAGACATGTCATGAAATGATCTCTTTTCATCTCTATAATAGTGTATGATCTCTGTCTATCCAAACTATGTAATCGCAGCTCATTCCATGAGATGTCTAGGACGGGACAAAGTGCAAGGGGGAACCCTTGCATTCTGCGTCGTCCTTAACATGTCATGAAATGATCTCTTTTCATCTCTTTAATAGTGTATGATCTCTGTCTATCCAAACTATGTAATCGCAGCTCATTCCATGAGATGTCTAGGACGGGACAAAGTGCAAGGGGGAACCCTTGCATTCTGCGTCGTCCTAGACATGTCATGAAATGATCTTTTTTCATCTCTATAATAGTGTATGATCTCTGTCTATCCAAACTATGTAATCGCAGCTCATTCCATGAGATGTCTAGGACGGAACAAAGTGCAAGGGGGAACCCTTGCATTCTGCGTCGTCCTAGACATGTCATGAAATGATCTCTTTTCATCTCTATAATAGTGTATGATCTCTGTCTATCCAAACTATGTAATCGCAGCTCATTCCATGAGATGTCTGGGACGGGACAAAGTGCAAGGGGGAACCCTTGCATTCTGCGTCGTCCTAGACATGTCATGAAATGATCTCTTTTCATCTCTATAATAGTGTATGATCTCTGTCTATCCAAACTATGTAATCGTAGCTCATTCCAGAGATGTCTAGGACGGGACAAAGTGCAAGGGGGAACCCTTGCATTCTGCGTCTTCCTAGACATGTCATGAAATGATCTCTTTTCATCTCTATAATAGTGTATGATCTCTGTCTATCCAAACTATGTAATCGCAGCTCCTTCCATGAGATGTCTGGGACGGGACAAAGTGCAAGGGGGAACCCTTGCATTCTGCGTCGTCCTAGACATGTCATGAAATGATCTCTTTTCATCTCTATAATAGTGTATGATCTCTGTCTATCCAAACTATGTAATCGCAGCTCATTCCATGAGATGTCTAGGACGGGACAAAGTGCAAGGGGGAACCCTTGCATTCTGCATCGTCCTAGACATGTCATGAAATGATCTCTTTTCATCTCTATAATAGTGTATGATCTCTGTCTATCCCAACTATGTAATCGCAGCTCATTCCATGAGATGTCTAGGACGGGACAAAGTGCAAGGGGGAACCCTTGCATTCTGTGTCGTCCTAGACATGTCATGAAATGATCATTTTTCATCTCTATAATAGTGTATGATCTCTGTCTATCTAAACTATGTAATCACAGCTCATTCCATGATATGTCTAGGACGGGACAAAGTGCAAGGGGGAACCCTTGCATTCTGCGTCGTCCTTAACATGTCACGAAATGATCTCTTTTCATCCTTATAATGGTGTATGATCTCTGTCTATCCAAACTATGTAATCGCAGCTCATTCCATGAGATGTCTAGGACGGGACAAAGTGCAAGGGGGAACCCCTGCATTCTGCGTCGTCCTTAACATGTCATGAAATGATCTCTTTTCATCTCTATAATAGTGTATGATCAATGTCTATCCAAACTATGTAATCGCAGCTAATTCCATGAGATGTCTAGGACGGGACAAAGTGCAAGGGGGAACCCTTGCATTCTGCGTCGTCCTTAACATGTCATGAAATGATCTCTTTTCATCTCTATAATAGTGTATGATCTCTGTCTATCCAAACTATGTAATCGCAGCTCATTCCATGAGATGTCTAGGACGGGACAAAGTGCAAGGGGGAACCCTTGCATTCTGCGTCGTCCTTAACATGTCATGAAATGATCTCTTTTCATCTCTTTAATAGTGTATGATCTCTGTCTATCCAAACTATGTAATCGCAGCTCATTCCATGATATGTCTAGGACGGGACAAAGTGCAAGGGGGAACCCTTGCATTCTGCGTCGTCCTAGACATGTCATGAAATGATCTGTTTTCATCTCTATAATAGTGTATGATCTCTGTCTATCCAAACTATGTAATCGCAGCTCATTCCATGAGATGTCTAGGACGGGACAAAGTGCAAGGGGGAACCCTTGCATTCTGCGTCGTCCTAGACATGTCATGAAATGATCTCTTTTCATCTCTATAATAGTGTATGATCTCTGTCTATCCAAACTATGTAATCGCAGCTCATTCCATGAGATGTCTAGGACGGGACAAAGTGCAAGGGGGAACCCTTGCATTCTGCGTCGTCCTTAACATGTCATGAAATGATCTCTTTTCATCTCTATAATAGTGTATGATCTCTGTCTATCCAAACTATGTAATCGCAGCTCATTCCATGAGATGTCTGGGACGGGACAAAGTGCAAGGGGGAACCCTTGCATTCTGCGTCGTCCTAGACATGTCATGAAATGATCTCTTTTCATCTCTATAATAGTGTATGATCTCTGTCTATCCAAACTATGTAATCGCAGCTCATTCCATGAGATGTCTAGGACGGGACAAAGTGCAAGGGGGAACCCTTGCATTCTGCGTGTTCCTTAACATGTCATGAAATGATCTCTTTTCATCTCTATAATAGTGTATGATCTCTGTCTATCCAAACTATGTAATCGCAGCTCATTCCATGAGATGTCTAGGACGGGACAAAGTGCAAGGGGGAACCCTTGCATTCTGCGTCGTCCTTAACATGTCATGAAATGATCTCTTTTCATCTCTATAATAGTGTATGATCTCTGTCTATCCAAACTATGTAATCGCAGCTCATTCCATGAGATGTCTAGGACGGGACAAAGTGCAAGGGGGAACCCTTGCATTCTGCATCGTCCTAGACATGTCATGAAATGATCTCTTTTCATCTCTATAATAGTGTATGATCTCTGTCTATCCCAACTATGTAATCGCAGCTCATTCCATGAGATGTCTAGGACGGGACAAAGTGCAAGGGGGAACCCTTGCATTCTGTGTCGTCCTAGACATGTCATGAAATGATCATTTTTCATCTCTATAATAGTGTATGATCTCTGTCTATCTAAACTATGTAATCACAGCTCATTCCATGATATGTCTAGGACGGGACAAAGTGCAAGGGGGAACCCTTGCATTCTGCGTCGTCCTTAACATGTCATGAAATGATCTCTTTTCATCCTTATAATGGTGTATGATCTCTGTCTATCCAAACTATGTAATCGCAGCTCATTCCATGAGATGTCTAGGACGGGACAAAGTGCAAGGGGGAACCCCTGCATTCTGCGTCGTCCTTAACATGTCATGAAATGATCTCTTTTCATCTCTATAATAGTGTATGATCAATGTCTATCCAAACTATGTAATCGCAGCTCATTCCATGAGATGTCTAGGACGGGACAAAGTGCAAGGGGGAACCCTTGCATTCTGCGTCGTCCTTAACATGTCATGAAATGATCTCTTTTCATCTCTATAATAGTGTATGATCTCTGTCTATCCAAACTATGTAATCGCAGCTCATTCCATGAGATGTCTAGGACGGGACAAAGTGCAAGGGGGAACCCTTGCATTCTGCGTCGTCCTTAACATGTCATGAAATGATCTCTTTTCATCTCTTTAATAGTGTATGATCTCTGTCTATCCAAACTATGTAATCGCAGCTCATTCCATGAGATGTCTAGGACGGGACAAAGTGCAAGGGGAACCCTTGCATTCTGCGTCGTCCTAGACATGTCATGAAATGATCTGTTTTCATCTCTATAATAGTGTATGATCTCTGTCTATCCAAACTATGTAATCGCAGCTCATTCCATGAGATGTCTAGGACGGGACAAAGTGCAAGGGGGAACCCTTGCATTCTGCGTCGTCCTAGACATGTCATGAAATGATCTCTTTTCATCTCTATAATAGTGTATGATCTCTGTCTATCCAAACTATGTAATCGCAGCTCATTCCATGAGATGTCTAGGACGGGACAAAGTGCAAGGGGGAACCCTTGCATTCTGCGTCGTCCTTAACATGTCATGAAATGATCTCTTTTCATCTCTATAATAGTGTATGATCTCTGTCTATCCAAACTATGTAATCGCAGCTCATTCCATGAGATGTCTGGGACGGGACAAAGTGCAAGGGGGAACCCTTGCATTCTGCGTCGTCCTAGACATGTCATGAAATGATCTCTTTTCATCTCTATAATAGTGTATGATCTCTGTCTATCCAAACTATGTAATCGCAGCTCATTCCATGAGATGTCTAGGACGGGACAAAGTGCAAGGGGGAACCCTTGCATTCTGCGTGTTCCTTAACATGTCATG
This sequence comes from Strongylocentrotus droebachiensis, assembly GCA_035222895.1. Taxonomy (NCBI): domain Eukaryota; kingdom Metazoa; phylum Echinodermata; class Echinoidea; order Camarodonta; family Strongylocentrotidae; genus Strongylocentrotus; species Strongylocentrotus droebachiensis. The sequence goes on from JAVYIG010017890.1 coordinate 13,698, forward strand.
AAATGATCTCTTTTCATCTCTATAATAGTGTATGATCTCTGTCTATCCAAACTATGTAATCGCAGCTCATTCCATGAGATGTCTAGGACGGGACAAAGTGCAAGGGGGAACCCTTGCATTCTGCGTCGTCCTAGACATGTCATGAAATGATCTCTTTTCATCTCTATAATAGTGTATGATCTCTGTCTATCCAAACTATGTAATCGCAGCTCATTCCATGAGATGTCTAGGACGGGACAAAGTGCAAGGGGGAACCCTTGCATTCTGCGTCGTCCTAGACATGTCATGAAATGATCTCTTTTCATCTCTATAATAGTGTATGATCTCTGTCTATCCAAACTATGTAATCGCAGCTCATTCAATGAGATGTCTAGGACGGGACAAAGTGCAAGGGGGAACCCTTGATTTCTGCGTCGTCCTAGACATGTCATGAAATGATCTCTTTTCATCTCAATAATAGTGTATGATCTCTGTCTATCCAAACTATGTAATCGCAGCTCATTCCAGAGATGTCTAGGACGGGACAAAGTGCAAGGGGGAACCCTTGCATTCTGCATCTTCCTAGACATGTCATGAAATGATCTCTTTTCATCTCTATAATAGTGTATGATCTCTGTCTATCCAAACTATGTAATCGCAGCTCCTTCCATGAGATGTCTAGGACGGGACAAAGTGCAAGGGGGAACCCTTGCTTTCTGCGTCGTCCTAGACATGTCATGAAATGATCTCTTTTCATCTTTATAATAGTGTATGATCTCTGTCTATCCAAACTATGTAATCGCAGCTCATTCCATGAGATGTCTAGGACGGGACAAAGTGCAAGGGGGAACCTTTGCATTCTGCGTCGTCCATAACATGTCATGAAATGATCTCTTTTCATCTCTATAATAGTGTATGATCTCTGTCTATCCAAACTATGTAATCGCAGCTCATTCCATGAGATGTCTAGGACGGGACAAAGTGCAAGGGGGAACCCTTGCATTCTGCGTCGTCCTTAACATGTCATGAAATGATCTCTTTTCATCTCTTTAATAGTGTATGATCTCTGTCTATCAAAACTATGTAATCGCAGCTCATTCCATGAGATGTCTAGGACGGGACAAAGTGCAAGGGGGAACCCTTGCATTCTGCGTCGTCCTTAACATGTCATGAAATGATCTCTTTTCATCTCTTTAATAGTGTATGATCTCTGTCTATCCAACTATGTAATCGCAGCTCATTCCATGAGATGTCTAGGACGGGACAAAGTGCAAGGGGGAACCCTTGCATTCTGCGTCGTCCTAGACATGTCATGAAATGATCTCTTTTCATCTCTATAATAGTGTATGATCTCTGTCTATCCAACTATGTAATCGCAGCTCATTCCATGAGATGTCTAGGACGGGACAAAGTGCAAGGGGGAACCCCTGCATTCTGCGTCGTCCTTAACATGTCATGAAATGATCTCTTTTCATCTCTATAATAGTGTATGATCAATGTCTATCCAAACTATGTAATCGCAGCTAATTCCATGAGATGTCTAGGACGGGACAAAGTGCAAGGGGGAACCTTTGCATTCTGCGTCGTCCATAACATGTCATGAAATGATCTCTTTTCATCTCTATAATAGTGTATGATCTCTGTCTATCCAAACTATGTAATCGCAGCTCATTCCATGAGATGTCTAGGACGGGACAAAGTGCAAGGGGGAACCCTTGCATTCTGCGTCGTCCTTAACATGTCATGAAATGATCTCTTTTCATCTCTTTAATAGTGTATGATCTCTGTCTATCCAAACTATGTAATCGCAGCTCATTCCATGAGATGTCTAGGACAGGACAAAGTGCAAGGGGGAACCCTTGCATTCTGCGTCGTCCTAGACATGTCATGAAATGATCTCTTTTCATCTCTATAATAGTGTATGATCTCTGTCTATCCAAACTATGTAATCGCAGCTCATTCCATGAGATGTCTAGGACGGGACAAAGTGCAAGGGGGAACCCTTGCATTCTGCGTCGTCCTAGACATGTCATGAAATGATCTCTTTTCATCTCTATAATAGTGTATGATCTCTGTCTATCCAAACTATGTAATCGCAGCTCATTCCATGAGATGTCTAGGACGGGACAAAGTGCAAGGGGGAACCCTTGCATTCTGCGTCGTCCTAGACATGTCATGAAATGATCTCTTTTCATCTCTATAATAGTGTATGATCTCTGTCTATCCAAACTATGTAATCGCAGCTCATTCAATGAGATGTCTAGGACGGGACAAAGTGCAAGGGGGAACCCTTGATTTCTGCGTCGTCCTAGACATGTCATGAAATGATCTCTTTTCATCTCTATAATAGTGTATGATCTCTGTCTATCCAAACTATGTAATCGCAGCTCATTCCAGAGATGTCTAGGACGGGACAAAGTGCAAGGGGGAACCCTTGCATTCTGCATCTTCCTAGACATGTCATGAAATGATCTCTTTTCATCTCTATAATAGTGTATGATCTCTGTCTATCCAAACTATGTAATCGCAGCTCCTTCCATGAGATGTCTAGGACGGGACAAAGTGCAAGGGGGAACCCTTGCTTTCTGCGTCGTCCTAGACATGTCATGAAATGATCTCTTTTCATCTTTATAATAGTGTATGATCTCTGTCTATCCAAACTATGTAATCGCAGCTCATTCCATGAGATGTCTAGGACGGGACAAAGTGCAAGGGGGAACCTTTGCATTCTGCGTCGTCCATAACATGTCATGAAATGATCTCTTTTCATCTCTATAATAGTGTATGATCTCTGTCTATCCAAACTATGTAATCGCAGCTCATTCCATGAGATGTCTAGGACGGGACAAAGTGCAAGGGGGAACCCTTGCATTCTGCGTCGTCCTTAACATGTCATGAAATGATCTCTTTTCATCTCTTTAATAGTGTATGATCTCTGTCTATCCAAACTATGTAATCGCAGCTCATTCCATGAGATGTCTAGGACAGGACAAAGTGCAAGGGGGAACCCTTGCATTCTGCGTCGTCCTAGACATGTCATGAAATGATCTCTTTTCATCTCTATAATAGTGTATGATCTCTGTCTATCCAAACTATGTAATCGCAGCTCATTCCATGAGATGTCTAGGACGGGACAAAGTGCAAGAGGGAACCCTTGCATTCTGCGTCGTCCTAGACATGTCATGAAATGATCTCTTTTCATCTCTATAATAGTGTATGATCTCTGTCTATCCAAACTATGTAATCGCAGCTCATTCCATGAGATGTCTAGGACGGGACAAAGTGCAAGGGGGAACCCTTGCATTCTGCGTCGTCCTAGACATGTCATGAAATGATCTCTTTTCATCTCTATAATAGTGTATGATCTCTGTCTATCCAAACTATGTAATCGCAGCTCATTCAATGAGATGTCTAGGACGGGACAAAGTGCAAGGGGGAACCCTTGATTTCTGCGTCGTCCTAGACATGTCATGAAATGATCTCTTTTCATCTCTATAATAGTGTATGATCTCTGTCTATCCAAACTATGTAATCGCAGCTCATTCCAGAGATGTCTAGGACGGGACAAAGTGCAAGGGGGAACCCTTGCATTCTGCATCTTCCTAGACATGTCATGAAATGATCTCTTTTCATCTCTATAATAGTGTATGATCTCTGTCTATCCAAACTATGTAATCGCAGCTCCTTCCATGAGATGTCTAGGACGGGACAAAGTGCAAGGGGGAACCCTTGCATTCTGCGTCGTCCTAGACATGTCATGAAATGATCTCTTTTCATCTTTATAATAGTGTATGATCTCTGTCTATCCAAACTATGTAATCGCAGCTCATTCCATGAGATGTCTAGGACGGGACAAAGTGCAAGGGGGAACCCTTGCATTCTGCGTCGTCCTAGACATGTCATGAAATGATCTCTTTTCATCACTATAATAGTGTATGATCTCTGTCTATCCAAACTATGTAATCGCAGCTCATTCCATGAGATGTCTAGGACGGGACAACGTGCAAGGGGGAACCCCTGCATTCTGCGTCGTCCTTAACATGTCATGAAATGATCTCTTTTCATCTCTATAATAGTGTATGATCAATGTCTATCCAAACTATGTAATCGCAGCTAATTCCATGAGATGTCTTGGACGGGACAAAGTGCAAGGGGGGACCCTTGCATTCTGCGTCGTCCATAACATGTCATGAAATGATCTCTTTTCATCTCTATAATAGTGTATGATCTCTGTCTATCCAAACTATGTAATCGCAGCTCATTCCATGAGATGTCTAGGACGGGACAAAGTGCAAGGGGGAACCCTTGCATTCTGCGTCGTCCTTAACATGTCATGAAATGATCTCTTTTCATCTCTTTAATAGTGTATGATCTCTGTCTATCCAAACTATGTAATCGCAGCTCATTCCATGAGATGTCTAGGACGGGACAAAGTGCAAGGGGGAACCCCTGCATTCTGCGTCGTCCTTAACATGTCATGAAATGATCTCTTTTCATCTCTATAATAGTGTATGATCAATGTCTATCCAAACTATGTAATCGCAGCTCATTCCATGAGATGTCTAGGACGGGACAAAGTGCAAGGGGGAACCCTTGCATTCTGCGTCGTCCTTAACATGTCATGAAATGATCTCTTTTCATGTCTATAATTGTGTATTATCTCTGTCTATCCAAACTATGTAATCGCAGCTCATTCCATGAGATGTCTAGGACGGGACAAAGTGCAAGGGGGAACCCTTGCATTCTGCGTCGTCCTTAACATGTCATGAAATGATCTCTTTTCATCTCTATAATAGTGTATGATCTCTGTCTATCCAAACTATGTAATCGCAGCTCATTCCATGAGATGTCTAGGACAGGACAAAGTGCAAGGGGGAACCCTTGCATTCTGCTTCATCCTAGACGTGTCATGAAATGATCTCTTTTCATCTCTATAATAGTGTATGATCTCTGTCTATCCAAACTATGTAATCGCAGCTCATTCCATGAAATGTCTAGGACGGGACAAAGTGCAAGGGGGAACCCTTGCATTCTGCGTCGTCCTTAACATGTCATGAAATGATCTCTTTTCATCTCTATAGTAGTGTAAGATCTCTGTCTATCCAAACTATGTAATCGCAGCTCATTCCATGAGATGTCTAGGACGGGACAAAGTGCAAGGGGGAACCCTTGCATTCTGCGTCGTCCTTAACATGTCATGAAATGATCTCTTTGCATCTTTATAATGGTGTATGATCTCTGTCTATCCAAACTATGTAATCGCAGCTCATTCCATGAGATGTCTAGGACGGGACAAAGTGCAAGGGGAAACCCTTGCATTCTGCGTCGTCCTTAACATGTCATGAAATGATCTCTTTTCATCTCTATAATAGTGTATGATCAATGTCTATCCAAACTATGTAATCGCAGCTAATTCCATGAGATGTCTAGGACGGGACAAAGTGCAAGGGGGAACCCTTGCATTCTGCGTCGTCCATAACATGTCATGAAATGATCTCTTTTCATCTCTATAATAGTGTATGATCTCTGTCTATCCAAACTATGTAATCGCAGCTCATTCCATGAGATGTCTAGGACGGGACAAAGTGCAAGGGGGAACCCTTGCATTCTGCGTCGTCCTAGACATGTCATGAAATGATCTCTTTTCATCTCTATAATAGTGTATGATCTCTGTCTATCCAAACTATGTAATCGCAGCTCATTCCATGAGATGTCTAGGACGGGACAAAGTGCAAGGGGGAACCCTTGCATTCTGCGTCGTCCTTAACATGTCATGAAATGATCTCTTTTCATCTCTTTAATAGTGTATGATCTCTGTCTATCCAAACTATGTAATCGCAGCTCATTCCATGCGATGTCTAGGACGGGACAAAGTGCAAGGGGGAACCCTTGCATTCTGCGTCGTCCTAGACATGTCATGAAATGATCTTTTTTCATCTCTATAATAGTGTATGATCTCTGTCTATCCAAACTATGTAATCGCAGCTCATTCCATGAGATGTCTAGGACGGAACAAAGTGCAAGGGGGAACCCTTGCATTCTGCGTCGTCCTAGACATGTCATGAAATGATCTCTTTTCATCTCTATAATAGTGTATGATCTCTGTCTATCCAAACTATGTAATCGCAGCTCATTCCATGAGATGTCTAGGACGGGACAAAGTGCAAGGGGGAACCCTTGCATTCTGCGTCGTCCTTAACATGTCATGAAATGATCTCTTTTCATCTCTATAATAGTGTATGATCTCTGTCTATCCAAACTATGTAATCGCAGCTCATTCCATGAGATGTCTGGGACGGGACAAAGTGCAAGGGGGAACCCTTGCATTCTGCGTCGTCCTAGACATGTCATGAAATGATCTCTTTTCATCTCTATAATAGTGTATGATCTCTGTCTATCCAAACTATGTAATCGTAGCTCATTCCAGAGATGTCTAGGACGGGACAAAGTGCAAGGGGGAACCCTTGCATTCTGCGTCGTCCTAGACATGTCATGAAATGATCTCTTTTCATCTCTATAATAGTGTATGATCTCTGTCTATCCAAACTATGTAATCGCAGCTCATTCCATGAGATGTCTAGGACGGGACAAAGTGCAAGGGGGAACCCTTGCATTCTGCGTCGTCCTTAACATGTCATGAAATGATCTCTTTTCATCTCTTTAATAGTGTATGATCTCTGTCTATCCAAACTATGTAATCGCAGCTCATTCCATGCGATGTCTAGGACGGGACAAAGTGCAAGGGGGAACCCTTGCATTCTGCGTCGTCCTAGACATGTCATGAAATTATCTTTTTTCATCTCTATAATAGTGTATGATCTCTGTCTATCCAAACTATGTAATCGCAGCTCATTCCATGAGATGTCTAGGACGGAACAAAGTGCAAGGGGGAACCCTTGCATTCTGCGTCGTCCTAGACATGTCATGAAATGATCTCTTTTCATCTCTATAATAGTGTATGATCTCTGTCTATCCAAACTATGTAATCGCAGCTCATTCCATGAGATGTCTAGGACGGGACAAAGTGCAAGGGGGAACCCTTGCATTCTGCGTCGTCCTTAACATGTCATGAAATGATCTCTTTTCATCTCTATAATAGTGTATTATCTCTGTCTATCCAAACTATGTAATCGCAGCTCATTCCATGAGATGTCTGGGACGGGACAAAGTGCAAGGGGGAACCCTTGCATTCTGCGTCGTCCTAGACATGTCATGAAATGATCTCTTTTCATCTCTATAATAGTGTATGATCTCTGTCTATCCAAACTATGTAATCGTAGCTCATTCCAGAGATGTCTAGGACGGGACAAAGTGCAAGGGGGAACCCTTGCATTCTGCGTCTTCCTAGACATGTCATGAAATGATCTCTTTTCATCTCTATAATAGTGTATGATCTCTGTCTATCCAAACTATGTAATCGCAGCTCATTCCATGCGATGTCTAGGACGGGACAAAGTGCAAGGGGGAACCCTTGCATTCTGCGTCGTCCTAGACATGTCATGAAATTATCTTTTTTCATCTCTATAATAGTGTATGATCTCTGTCTATCCAAACTATGTAATCGCAGCTCATTCCATGAGATGTCTAGGACGGAACAAAGTGCAAGGGGGAACCCTTGCATTCTGCGTCGTCCTAGACATGTCATGAAATGATCTCTTTTCATCTCTATAATAGTGTATGATCTCTGTCTATCCAAACTATGTAATCGCAGCTCATTCCATGAGATGTCTAGGACGGGACAAAGTGCAAGGGGGAACCCTTGCATTCTGCGTCGTCCTTAACATGTCATGAAATGATCTCTTTTCATCTCTATAATAGTGTATGATCTCTGTCTATCCAAACTATGTAATCGCAGCTCATTCCATGAGATGTCTGGGACGGGACAAAGTGCAAGGGGGAACCCTTGCATTCTGCGTCGTCCTAGACATGTCATGAAATGATCTCTTTTCATCTCTATAATAGTGTATGATCTCTGTCTATCCAAACTATGTAATCGTAGCTCATTCCAGAGATGTCTAGGACGGGACAAAGTGCAAGGGGGAACCCTTGCATTCTGCGTCTTCCTAGACATGTCATGAAATGATCTCTTTTCATCTCTATAATAGTGTATGATCTCTGTCTATCCAAACTATGTAATCGCAGCTCCTTCCATGAGATGTCTGGGACGGGACAAAGTGCAAGGGGGAACCCTTGCATTCTGCGTCGTCCTAGACATGTCATGAAATGATCTCTTTTCATCTCTATAATAGTGTATGATCTCTGTCTATCCAAACTATGTAATCGCAGCTCATTCCATGAGATGTCTAGGACGGGACAAAGTGCAAGGGGGAACCCTTGCATTCTGCATCGTCCTAGACATGTCATGAAATGATCTCTTTTCATCTCTATAATAGTGTATGATCTCTGTCTATCCCAACTATGTAATCGCAGCTCATTCCATGAGATGTCTAGGACGGGACAAAGTGCAAGGGGGAACCCTTGCATTCTGTGTCGTCCTAGACATGTCATGAAATGATCATTTTTCATCTCTATAATAGTGTATGATCTCTGTCTATCTAAACTATGTAATCACAGCTCATTCCATGATATGTCTAGGACGGGACAAAGTGCAAGGGGGAACCCTTGCATTCTGCGTCGTCCTTAACATGTCACGAAATGATCTCTTTTCATCCTTATAATGGTGTATGATCTCTGTCTATCCAAACTATGTAATCGCAGCTCATTCCATGAGATGTCTAGGACGGGACAAAGTGCAAGGGGGGAACCCTTGCATTCTGCGTCGTCCTTAACATGTCATGAAATGATCTCTTTTCATCCTTATAATGGTGTATGATCTCTGTCTATCCAAACTATGTAATCGCAGCTCATTCCATGAGATGTCTAGGACGGGACAAAGTGCAAGGGGGAACCCTTGCATTCTGCGTCGTCCTTAACATGTCATGAAATGATCTCTTTGCATCTTTATAATGGTGTATGATCTCTGTCTATCCAAACTATGTAATCGCAGCTCATTCCATGAGATGTCTAGGACGGGACAAAGTGCAAGGGGGAACCCTTGCATTCTGCGTCGTCCTAGACATGTCATGAAATGATCTCTTTTCATCACTATAATAGTGTATGATCTCTGTCTATCCAAACTATGTAATCGCAGCTCATTCCATGAGATGTCTAGGACGGGACAACGTGCAAGGGGGAACCCCTGCATTCTGCGTCGTCCTTAACATGTCATGAAATGATCTCTTTTCATCTCTATAATAGTGTATTATCAATGTCTATCCAAACTATGTAATCGCAGCTAATTCCATGAGATGTCTTGGACGGGACAAAGTGCAAGGGGGGACCCTTGCATTCTGCGTCGTCCATAACATGTCATGAAATGATCTCTTTTCATCTCTATAATAGTGTATGATCTCTGTCTATCCAAACTATGTAATCGCAGCTCATTCCATGAGATGTCTAGGACGGGACAAAGTGCAAGGGGGAACCCTTGCATTCTGCGTCGTCCTTAACATGTCATGAAATGATCTCTTTTCATCTCTTTAATAGTGTATGATCTCTGTCTATCCAAACTATGTAATCGCAGCTCATTCCATGAGATGTCTAGGACGGGACAAAGTGCAAGGGGGAACCCCTGCATTCTGCGTCGTCCTTAACATGTCATGAAATGATCTCTTTTCATCTCTATAATAGTGTATGATCAATGTCTATCCAAACTATGTAATCGCAGCTCATTCCATGAGATGTCTAGGACGGGACAAAGTGCAAGGGGGAACCCTTGCATTCTGCGTCGTCCTTAACATGTCATGAAATGATCTCTTTTCATGTCTATAATTGTGTATTATCTCTGTCTATCCAAACTATGTAATCGCAGCTCATTCCATGAGATGTCTAGGACGGGACAAAGTGCAAGGGGGAACCCTTGCATTCTGCGTCGTCCTTAACATGTCATGAAATGATCTCTTTTCATCTCTATAATAGTGTATGATCTCTGTCTATCCAAACTATGTAATCGCAGCTCATTCCATGAGATGTCTAGGACAGGACAAAGTGCAAGGGGGAACCCTTGCATTCTGCTTCATCCTAGACGTGTCA